>ONZH01014731.1:0-99132 GCA_900303285.1 Rhinella marina
CAGCGATGGTGGGTGGGAAAATCTCCATCATGTTCTGCACGAGTTCCCTCTGGTATTCCAGCAATCGATTCGTCCTCTCCTCTACCGGAATAAAAGAGGAGACGTTATCTTTATACCGGGGGTCCAGGAGTGCGAAGACCCAGTACAGTTTGTTCTCCACTATCCGGACAACACGTGTGTCCCGGGAAAAGCAGCCCAGCATGAAGTCAGCCATGTGTGCCAGACTCTGAATAGGCATGACGTCACTGCCCCCACCTGAAGGATCACTTGCCATTTCCTCCTCTTCCTCTTCCGCCTCCTCTCCGCCCCATCCGCGCTGAACCAATGGGACGCACACAGCCTGACTGCTACCCTCGCCGCCAGCATCCTCCTCCTCTTCCACAGCCACCTCCACGTCGTCCTCCTCCTCATCCTCCTCCTCCTGCAACTGCCACCGTGAAGCAGACAAAAGTGTGGTCTGACTGTGTAGCTCCGTTGCGTCTCCTCCTACCCCCGTCTCCTCTGCGTGCAATGCGTTCTCCCTTATTGCGATGAGCGATTCTTTAAGGACGCATAGGAGCGGGATGGTTACGCTCACTATAGCGTCCTCGCTGCTGACCTTCTTGGTGGACTCCTCAAAGATACGCAGTACATCGCATATGTCTGCCATCCATGGCCACTCGTGGTTGGCAAACTGAGGGAGCTGAGTTGGAGGCACGCGTGGATTCATAATCTGGTACTCCATCAATGCTCTCTGCTGCTCACACACCCTGGCCAACATGGAATAGGTGGAATTCCAGCGAGTCGGCAGGTCGCACAACAGCCGATGTTCAGGCAAATGGAGGCGTTGCTGGAGTTTTTTTAAGCTAGCAGCAGCTACAGTTGACTTCCGAAAGTGAGCGCACAAGCGCCGCACTTTCACCAGTAGCTCTGCCAGGTTGGGGTAAGTCTTTAGAAATTTTTGGACTACCAGATTAAAAACGTGGGCCAGGCATGGTACGTGATTGAGTTCGGCAAGCTCCAGAGCCGCCACCAGGTTATGGCCGTTATCGCACACGACCATGCCTGGTCCTAGCTGCAGCGGCGACATCCACATCTCCGTCTGCTGCAATATGGCGTCCCTCACTTCTGGGGCGCTGTGCTTCCTGTCGCCCAAGCTGATGAGCTTAAGCACCGCCTGCTGACGTCTCCCCGCGCCAGTGCTGCAACGCTTCCAGCTAGCGGCTGAGGGCGATGTTAAGGCAGAGGAGGAGGAGGAGGAAGAGGAGGGGGGTTTATCAGAACCCATGCTGGCAATCTTGGGCGGGGGTGGTAGGTAGGCCGTCTCTGTTTGCGACCCCGTCCCCGCTTCCACAACATTCACCCAGTGTGCCATCAAAGAAATGTATCGTCCCTGGCCGCAAGCGCTTGTCCACGAGTCGGTGGTCAAGTGGACCTTTGCGCTGACTGCGTACCTCAGGGCCCGCCTGATGTTACGCGACACGTGCTGGTGCAGGGCGGGGACGGCACTCCGGGAAAAGTAGTGGCGGCTGGGGACGGAATAGCGAGGTGCGGCAGCCGCCATCAGGTCACGGAAGGCCTGCGTCTCCACAAGCCTAAACGGCAACATCTCCAGGGCCAGCAGTTTGGAGATGTGGCAGTTTAAGGCTTGGGCTTGGGGGTGACTCGAGGCGTACTTCCGCCTGCGGTCGAACGCCTGCGAGATGGACAGTTGATGGGACGAGGAGTGTGAAGGTGCAGGCGAAGAGGCGGGGAAAGGGGAGGCTGAAGGAGAAGGCCCCAAAGTAGCCGAGGCAGAGGCAGATGTGGAGGTGTCCTGGCTGGAGGTCTGGACCGCAGTGGCAGCACACAACAAAGGGGAAGAGGCAGTGGCAGCAAGACCGGGCGCAGGTTGTATTGCGTTTGCTCTCTCCCACTCAGCCCAGTGCTTGAATTCCAAGTGACGCCGCATGCCTGAGGTGGTCAGATTGCTCTTCTCAGAGCCCCTACTCAGTTTTGAGTGGCAGAGTGTGCAAACCGCGCTCAGTTTGTCATCCGCACAAACATTAAAAAATTTCCACACCACAGAAGTACGAGGCCTCGATGGGGGAGCTTCGCGCGACTGCCCACTGCCGGGAACAGCTTCGGCCCTGCTGGCTGTGGCCTCACTTCTCTGTCTGGACTGTCCTCTCTCTATGGACATCCCTCTGCCTGTGGACATCCCTCTGCCTCTGGACATCCCTCTGCCTCTGGACATCCCTCTGCCTCTTGCTGCCTTTTTCGGTGCTGCGCAGACCACCACCTCTCCACTGCTTTCCTCGCTGGACATCACCCCTGGCCAAGTGGGGTCAGTCATTTCGTCATCCACCACCTCCTCTTCCACTTCCTCACTCTGCTCCTCCTGCTGCCCACTGGACATTCCAACAGCCTCCCTTGATGGCAACTGCGTCTCATCATCATCATCGCTCATGATAACAGATGCTGGCTCAGGGTCCACATCAGCAGGTGATGGCGAAAACTCAAGTGTTCGGGCATCACTACAAACAAATTCCTCTGCTAGCTCCTGGGATTCTTCCGGCACATCTGAAAAAGGACCCGAAAAGAGCTCCTGGGAGGGGTCAATGGTGGGATGACTCTGTTGGCCAGGTGTGGAGGAAGAAGGGTCAGAGTGAGACTGTGTGGATGACTGGCTGGTGGACAACTGTGTGGAAGCGCTATCGGCTATCCATTGCACCACCTTTTCAACCTGCTCAGGCCTCAACAGCGGTGTAACACGCCCCCTGCTTAACTGTCCCATAAAGGCAGGGATTCTGGATGAGCGGGATCCTGGCTGACCCTCACCAGCACGCATTGTATCCCCACTGGCTTCAACAAGGCCCCCAACAGCATTTCCGCGCCCCCGTCCTCGTCCACGTCCTATTCCGCTAGCCCCCCTCCGCATTTTTTTTTTTTTGGTTACAATATTTTGCCTTCACAGCCGTGAAATTATTTTGCAAGAGAACGCACAGTACAGTTGCCAATTATAAGGCCTATATATTTTATATTTCAAGGTACACAGCCGTGTACTAACTGTTCAGACGGTGGGTATTAACACCAGGTATTTAAATTAGTTTGCAAGAGAACGCACAGTACAGTTGCCAATTATAAGGCCTATATATTTTATAGTTCAAGGTACACAGCCGTGTACTAACTGTTCAGACGGTGGGTATTAACACCAGGTATTTAAATTAGTTTGCAAGAGAACGCACAGTACAGTTTCCAATTATAAGGCCTATATATTTTATAGTTCAAGGTACACAGCCGTGTACTAAGTGTTCAGACGGTGGGTATTAACACCAGGTATTTAAATTAGTTTGCAAGAGAACGCACAGTACAGTTGCCAATTATAAGGCCTAAATATTTTATAGTTCAAGGTACACAGCCGTGTACTAACTCTTCAGACGGTGGGTATTAACACCAGGTATTTAAATTATTTTGCAAGAGAACGCACAGTACAGTTGCCAATTATAAGGCCTATATATTTTATAGTTCAAGGTACACAGCCGTGTACTAACTGTTCAGACGGTGGGTATTAACACCAGGTATTTAAATTAGTTTGCAAGAGAACGCACAGTACAGTTGCCATTTATAAGGCCTATATATTTTATAGTTCAAGGTACACAGCCGTGTACTAACTGTTCAGACGGTGGGTATTAACAACAGGTATTTAAATTAGTTTGCAAGAGAACGCACAGTACAGTTGCCAATTATAAGGCCTATATATTTTATAGTTCAAGGTACACAGCCGTGTACTAACTGTTCAGACGGTGGGTATTAACACCAGGTATTTAAATTAGTTTGCAAGAGAACGCACAGTACAGTTGCCAATTATAAGGCCTATATATTTTATCGTTCAAGGTACACAGCCGTGTACTAACTGTTCAGACGGTCGGTATTAACAACAGGTATTTAAATTATTTTGCAAGAGAACGCACAGTACAGTTGCCAATTATAAGGCCTATATATTTTATAGTTCAAGGTACACAGCCGTGTACTAACTGTTCAGACGGTGGGTATTAACACCAGGTATTTAAATTAGTTTGCAAGAGAACGCACAGTACAGTTGCCAATTATAAGGCCTATATATTTTATAGTTCAAGGTACACAGCCGTGTACTAACTGTTCAGACGGTGTGTATTAACACCAGGTATTTAAATTATTTTGCAAGAGAACGCACAGTACAGTTGCCAATTATAAGGCCTATATATTTTATAGTTCAAGGTACACAGCCGTGTACTAACTGTTCAGACGGTGGGTATTAACACCAGGTATTTAAATTATTTTGCAAGAGAACGCACAGTACAGTTGCCAATTATAAGGCCTATATATTTTATAGTTCAAGGTACACAGCCGTGTACTAACTGTTCAGACGGTGGGTATTAACACCAGGTATTTAAATTAGTTTGCAAGAGAACGCACAGTACAGTTGCCAATTATAAGGCCTATATATTTTATAGTTCAAGGTACACAGCCGTGTACTAACTGTTCAGATGGTGTGTATTAACACCAGGTATTTAAATTAGTTTGCAAGAGAACGCACAGTACAGTTGCCAATTATAAGGCCTATATATTTTATAGTTCAAGGTACACAGCCGTGTACTAACTGTTCAGACGGTGGGTATTAACACCAGGTATTTAAATTAGTTTGCAAGAGAACGCACAGTACAGTTGCCAATTATAAGGCCTATATATTTTATAGTTCAAGGTACACAGCCGTGTACTAACTGTTCAGACGGTGGGTATTAACACCAGGTATTTAAATTAGTTTGCAAGAGAACGCACAGTACAGTTTCCAATTATAAGGCCTATATATTTTATAGTTCAAGGTACACAGCAGTAGTGCCAAATATAGTTTGGTATGTAGCAGAGCACCTAATACACCACTAATGCCTCTCTCTGTCCCTACTCCAGCAGCTATCCCTGAATACAGCAGCCGTTCTCTGTAAAGTCTATATTGTAGTAAAGCTATCACTGTACTGCACTATAGTAGCCCTTACAAGGGCTTTTAATCACGCTCCTGCCTGTCCAACAGCTAAAACCTGTCTCTCCCTTCTCCAGCCTCTGTCCCTGACTAAGTTCACGCAGCATATGCGTACGAGCAGGAAGAGCTGAGTTTTTAATATTCGAGGTCACATGGTTTTTCCAGCCAATCCATGTAGACGCCGTTTTCGCGCTGCCAGCGTGCTCAGCGTGCCTGTCATACCCCCCTGCATGGTGATTGGTGGAAAAAAAAGCGCCAGGGAAGGTGGGAGGGGAAACGAATTCTAAGTGCGCCATCGCCGTTATACTCGAACGAAATCGAGTACGCCGAATAGCGTAGTATTCGATCAAATACCAGCTCGATCGAACACTACTCGCTCATCTCTAGTACTTACATATTAGGCTCATGTTAGCATTTTAATAAAAACATACATTTGGCTTAACTATAAATAAAACTACCTATCCATGAGAGTTTACATGCATATAAACACTATATCTAGTCGTTATGTGATTTGTATCCTGTATTTTTAGCAATTTTACCCTACTTTGGTCCTCTCTCTCATTGCCAGGTCTAGCTTCTATGATGTCTCCCATACACTGCACATAGAGGTAACAGGAGATGCTGCTTCCTAACTCAGAAGTACTATACAGAACTATAACAGAATATAACAGAATTTTAGGACAGAAAGCAAAACAGAAACCTTTAAGAGGAATTCTATTTTGTTCCGTCCTAATACATGTCTGCGGGCACATATAACGGTTCAGTTTTTTTCTATTATTCGTGATGTGGATGAAGTGAGTATAATTTTTTTAACTCCTGAAAGGCTGGATGTGAGTTACAGATGCCATGATCAGCATTGAATGCAGCATTAATCAGCATTAAATAACAGGAAAATCGCCATTCCCCATCATTACTCCCATTCAATATGATGAAAAACGATTCATGACAAAGTAACATAGTTTATAAGGCCAAAAAAGGACATCTGTCCATCCAGTTCAGCCCGTTTTCCTACAAGTTGATCCAGAGGAAGGCAAAAAAAACAACCTGTGAGGTAGAAGCCAAATAAAGTAATTTGAAACAAATGAAATTGCTTGTTGATATTCAGCGAAACAGCCAAATCAAACTTTTCTGCTCACATTTAATTAGTACAAATGGAGTCTTATATTGATAAAAATGTTACTGCTGCTGGGTATGGACTGTGGATTTTTCTTACAATAATGACAATATTGCTCTAAAATAGCACATATATTATGTGCTTTATAAGTCCAAAACAGTCATTAGCCTCAGGTAATAAAATAGTGAAAGCAGATCTGAAAAATATTTATAGAAATATCAGAATTCATTTTATAAAGTCTTAGCATTTGCAAACATAGAAAAATGCATACAGTTAAGAAGACAATTATGCTCCTCTGTGCACACCAAACAGATTGAGAATTATGTATTTACGCCACATGAAATTCTTTAAAATCGCTTGTTACACTCTTTGAATAGTCAAGCTGTGGCTTTCTACAAGTGGTACAATCTGTGATAAAATACAAATATCATTTAATCAGATGTTCATTAACAAAATGCATCAGTGCGTCATGTCGAGGTCCAAGTTGATATTTAATCCTCCCATGCCCAAATTGTTTTATAATAAAAAGTCCAACTTCAGTCCCAATATCAAGCATGTTTAACCACAGAAAAAAAACTATATTTTTATTTGAAAAATATCCTTTTCATGTTTCAGTAAGCAACTCCTACTGTGTGCGAATTGGCAGTAATTTTAATGTTAAGCTAAATTCAAGAAATATAAAATTGCCTAGTAAATGGCTCATGTGAAATAATGACAATTATTTGACAACACTGGCTATGCAAAAATTGGTTCCACATAGCTTTCCTCTCTAGCTATCATGCAGCTATTGCTCAATAAAACAAGAAGAAAACAGCTCACCAAGAAGAAGGCAATTGTTTATCACAGTCCATGTCACTAAAGTTGTGCTCATGTCATGTTTAATGCTTAAAGGCTATGTACACCTTTTGGGCTATGTACTTTTTTTGGCTACAAATCATTTTTTCAATTAGTCTTTGAATAATTTTGAGTTGCTCTGTCACAAAGGGTTAACTGTTTGTGTAGCCGTGTGAATCCTACTTTCACTGTGTGGTGGTGATCTAATAATCCTTATTTCTAAATTACTAAAAGGTCATAAACACTTATTGAAGCCACATTTTTATCTGTAAGATAAGAATTAAGCTATACTGAGTGTTTATAATGTCAGAAAGTAGAGATAAGGAGTTGTTAGCTGAGCTGTTTGACCCTGTACAGAGAAAGGGGCTCCAGATCTTTATTACAGACCAACTGAAAAAAAAGATTTTTTAGCTCAAAATGAGTACAAGGCATTTCAACACATTTAAACGGTTACAAAGTCTTACTCATGATACCTGTGTATCATGTGTCATAAGTATTATGGCAGCGGTGTCCCCTGGAATCTTTTTAATATGTATTCTCAATACAGCTGGAAATACCTTTGAAACCTTCAGTGCTAAATGAACTGTTTACTGCAGTCTGACAGTAGCAAGACCTGGAGGTCAGAAGATACCAGAAGACCTGAGATAAACAAGAAGAGGTCAGAATCGCAGTAGCTGTGACTCGGTGACAGGACATAGCAGCAGCTCCAGTAGAAGAAGGCTAAGATATAGAGAGTCATTGGAAAAAGGAAGCTCTGGCTATTGGAAGACTCCTTGGCCACTTTTTACTTTCACTTTCTGCCCGTCAACTAATAAGCCTTATCTCTAATTTAGGAGGTCATAAAAACTTATGTAAGCCACATTCTTATGAGTAAGATCAGAACTCAGCTATAATGAGTGTTTATAATGTCAAAGGGCAAAGAAAAGGAGCCCACCAGGTCAGGTGCTTGACAGAAAAGAGAGAAACTTTAGATCCTGCTACTAGAGGAATGCAAGGATGTACAGAAATAAGGGCTCCATATTTTTTTAATAAAGGGCACTACATGTGTACATAGCCTTTACATTTGGGGAATATGCTGGAAAAATCTCTGAAACATATGCACTGACCCAAACAACTACATTAATCACCCTTTCACCACACAATATACTTTTTATCTGGGATGCCCCTACTTTTAGAAGCATAGTTGATTGTACTTTATAATGAAGTCAAAAACGTTATGCTACTCTTACCAGCTAATTACATGTCTAAATTACCCTCTTTTTGCACACATCTGAACCCTTGTACTCTACATTTTTCCATGAATGTAGTGTGAACATAGCCTAAGGCTCACTTCACATGAGCATTTGCCCACAGACATATTAATTCATACATAAATATTATATTTTGGCAATTGCAGATCATATGGCATTCATCTTGTAGACACCTAATACAGAAAATTAATTATGCTCAGTTTAAAGCCCTGGGGTATGCCTATACTGTATGTGTTGGAAAAAGTTGAGCAAAAGCTTCATAAATACAGGGTTTTGGACCAAGAGCTATAGGACAGATGTATCAAAGCTGTCAAACAGAAAACTGATCAGTAGTACAGGTGTCATATGTTAGTAAACAGAAGAAAGAGGTGCACCATAGGGTGTTAACGTTCTATAAAGGTAAGTATTGTGCTCCACAATCGGAGGCTCATGTTGAAGAGTTGTGCAAACCTTAGGCACAATTCCAGAAGAAGCTTGTCTCAATGGTGTGGGGTGGATCTCAGGAAAGGTGGTATGCAGCCACAGATGTCGTTCTTATGAACGGGGATACCTGATTCCCTAAGAAGATTCGGAAGTGCTCACAATCAGTAGAACATTCCTCAGCGCAAGGAACCAGCCAGAGGATCCAGGTTGATGCAGGTTATATGATTTATTGAGCAGAAAAAAACAATGCGTTTTGGGGAGTTATCTCCCCTTCATCAGGTAAAAACTGCATATGAAAACAGAAAACTGAAGTAGCTGTCCACCTCTGATTTTTAGAGACCTTTTGGAAAAAAGCAGCAACTACCCCACCATCTAGTTTAGCTTTGCCTCCAAGGTCCTTATGAGGTGCTTCCACTGGGCTGGACATATTCTTATATGTGTGTCACACATTAACCTGCTTTTCAAAATAATATGATGTCTATCCTATATGATGTCTATTGTGGCCACCCAGCGATTATGCTGTGAATTGTAGCCTGTCAAGGTTTTTACTAGTATGTTGTGATATTGTATTGCATAATTGATTTTTATGAGAAACTGGAGTCCATAACCAAATTAGAGCCAAAGTGAGGGTGCACACATCAGTAAGAGCATACCCTTATTTAAAAAAAAAAAAAAAAGATAACACAAACATAGCAGGGTAGATTATAGAGTGGAGAAAACAGTTAATACCAAGGACTCTAAATCTAGCATGATATGATATACAAACCTTCAGACAAGTAACTGGGGCCATTTTCTTTTATTGTCCTGTAGTCTACTTATCTTTCTTTTACAATTCTACTATATTTCCGAGCTTTCCATTCTCTCCACTGTTCTTTGAGACAAAGGGCTTATCTGGTGAGTTATGAATTTCTTTGTAATACAAGTTAGTCATATTGGGTTATCAAGCAGTGCTCAAAAGGAAATTGTCACATGTTTCATTCTTTGCAGAAATGGAGAGCTCTCACATGTTTCAAAAGACTTTTAATTAGACTATTGGCTAAAGACTTTTAAAAGGTCTATATTAGACACGATAACAGTTGTACAATTACAGCTCAAGTGTTAATGGATTTGTTTAATCTTTTTGATTTCTGCATACAATTTGAAGTGGTATATTTTAAGATTTTTCTTTCTATCTTTTGTCACATAAAATAATTGATGTAACCTGCAATTAAATGAGTGTTTAAAAGTTAATTTCTCAAAATATCATTGGCTTTAGGATAAATATCTTCTGGCAAGAGGAAATACAAATTTTTACTGTTCAAAAGAAATGTATTTAAAAATGTTGTATTAATAAGCATTTGTAACTGATTAGTGTAGAAAAGACTAGTATTGTTAATAGAGAAGTTTACCCTTAAAAGTGTAAAAAAGTGATTTTGTATAGCTGCAAGCACGAATAATGGTAATTCTAAGATTGAACAAAATCACAGAAAGAAATGTGGTCTCAAATGGCAGAAAATGCTAAAAACCCCAAATGCTGTTGCACATTTCTAACCGGGGGAGCAAATCCTGCACATGTACCACAAAGACATCCTACACAGGATAACCAAATGTGCGGATGTGACAAACTATATAAAACAACAATTCAAAGAAAATGGTGCACTACAACGGTAAATGCAATTGATAATATATGGCTAAACCCTCACACTAATATTAAAATGAGACTTTCACCAATATATTCTGATATCAAGAACATACCGGAGCCCGAGCACCCCGTCAAGGTATCTCAAGTGGCACGGGACCTAACGCTAACCCTACATGCCGTTGGGCATTTTCAGATAGGGGCATAAGGTCCAGCACACAGAAACCAGCTCCCGGTTACCTCCAGCGTGAAATCACACATACAATGGGAGGGGGGCGCAGGATGCGAGTCCCACCTATCCCTGACGCCATGTGACCCAGGCTGCACAGGTGCACCTAAATGTTACCCATTAGTCAAATCAAGGCACATTCAACCTGTAGGCATGAATGTTAGCGTTAGGTCCCATGCCACCTGTGTAGGATGTCTTTGTGGTACATGTGGTCCGCTGCAGGCATCCTCCATTGTATGCATTTTTGCTGGGGATTACGTTCAGCAGCGGACCACATGTGCAGGATACGCTCCCCTGGTTAGAAATGCACAACAACATTTGGGGTTTTGAGCATTTTCTGCCATTTGAGACCATTTTTCTTTCCGTGATTTTGTTTGTACATTTATACTTGGAGGTGTGGCAACTCCAGGTTGAATGTGCTTTGATTTGACTAATGGGTAATATTTAGGTGCACCTGTGCAGCCTGGGTCACATGGTGTCAGGGATAGGTGGGACTCACAGCCTCCGCCCTTCTCCCATTGTATGTGTGATTTCACGCTGGAGGTAACTGGGAGCTGGGCGCTGAGTGTCGGACTTTATGCCCCTATATGTAAATGCTCAACGGCATGTAGGGTTAGCGTTAGGTCCCGTGCCACTTGAGATACCTTGACGGGGTGATTGGGCTCTGGTATGTTCTTGATATAAGAATATATTGGCAAAAGTCTCATTTTAATATCAGTGTGAGGGTTTAGCCATATATTGTCAATTGCATTTACCGTTGTAGTGCACCATTTTCTGTGAATTGTAACTCTAAGATTGGGTTCACTTTTGCAGTGTAAGTCTCCAACAGTGGGTTCAGTCGAGTTTTCTATCACTTTTGATGGCAAGAGTAATCCAGCATGTAGCATTATGCTTTCTTCCAAAATGACAGAATCCCTGAAGAGCATCTCTAAAGTAAACTCCTTTATATGTTTTATTATTACAAGACAATCAATGTTATTTGCTTCACCTGTCAGTTGTTTTCATAGGTTGGGAACATAAAGTGGCCTTGAAAAAAAATATAGAAGAGACCCCATGTTGTAGATTGAGCCAAACAGGTAGAAAGAATAGCCAAGACAAGCCAAGACAGAATATTTTACAGGGTAATCTGCAGTTTTTATTCATTTTGGAATGTCTATGCCCTTTTGATCCTTTTTTATGCATATTTTTTGGGGGGGCAAAATGAAACGTCAAAATATCAGCATTTTTTTCCCATTATAGCGTTTACTGTACAGAATAAATACATTTATATTTTAATATTACAGGCACTTTATGCACAACAATGACAATGATCTTTATTTTTTTATTGTTTGTTTTTTATTTTAATATGGAGAAAGGGTTGATTTTTTTTAATAATTTTTTTATTTTTTATAGTTTTAAAAACTTTTAAAAAAAATTTTAATGCCCCTCTAGGGGACTTTAACATGTGATCTTCACTCACAGTCTGCAATGATTTACAATTGTAACCTAAACAGGCAGGTTTCCATAGGAACATCTCTGTGGCAGGCCTCAGAGTCTTCCAAAGGCCCAACGCTGACTTAGCAACTGAATGGCTCTCTTGATCTTGGCACAGGCAATCTGTTTGGGTCCCACTAGTACAGAACTCTAGAGGAAAGATATCTCAGATGCCGTGGTTGCAATAGTCCACAGCATGGGAGGGGTTAAATGTCCATGATCAGCGTTATGGCTCATGCACACGACCGGTGCAGCCCGCATCACGGATCGCAGACCCATTCACTTCGATAGGTCCGCAAACCGGGAGATGCGTAGCGGAGGCACAGATCGGAACACCAAGGAAGCACTACAGTGTGCTTCCGTGGTGTTTCTGGCCATGCCTCTGCACCGCAAAAAAGTAGTGCAAGCACTACCTTTTTGCAGTGCAGACCGTCGGATGTGGATTGCGGACCCCATTCAAATGAATGGGCCCGCGATCCGAATCCAGCAGCCCCACTGTCAGTGCCCGTGCATTGTGGACCGCAAATTACGTTTCCACAGCATGGGCACTGACTGCACACCTTCATGTGCATGATCCCTTATTGCAGATTGCAGACAATGCCTCTGGGTGTCTGCTGTGGAAAGCAGCAGGTATCTGGCAGCTATAGCGCCTATTAAGCTTCAGAGAGGGCGCCATGTTTAACATCCCAACTTCCACTATACATTTATGGCAAAGATTGGAAAGTGGTTCGAGTAAAAGAGGAATCAAGAAAGAGATTTCAATGCTTGCATTTAATTAGTATTTAAGGAAATGTTAAAGAAATTTAGTTAGTGCTTGAGAACAACTAATTAAAAACTTTTATTCCCCTTTTATCCAAATTGTTACTTCCGCATCTAGAACCCAGGACCTTCAGTATAGGAGGCAGAAACTTTGCAAACTAAACCACAGACTGACCTAAAAAAAACAAGAGGGATTTCTCTCTATATATAAAAATGGTGGGCGGAGTCATGTGAGCGGACGTACGTGACATAGTTCACGCCGCTCAACGCCCCGCTGCATGTGGGTTATTTTGATAAAATATGGAAACATAAATTGGTCTAATTTTGGTATTAATGTCTATATATCTAAGGTATTAAGAAAGAAATTGGCATGTCTTGGGGTTAGGGGGGAGAGTTTTTATTGTCTTGTTAATGGAAAGTTTTGGGCGGAGTGATAATCATCAATTCAGATTTAGATTATATATATATATAATTTTTTTTTTTTTTTGTCTTCTGAAAGTCTGAACATGAATTGATGGTCTCACGATGCCCAAAATTAAGAACTTTGTACTGGGGGATATAGGGTATGGGAGGGGGGAGTTGGGGGATAGGACTCTTTTTGTACGGAATGGAGAATGTTTTATTCTGTATATGTTTATAAGTTAAAATAAAAATAAATAAATTTAAAAAAAAAAGTCTGAGGGGCGGCATCCACACAGCATTTAAACACTGCTGGTGGATGCGCTGCGCTCCCTATCAGCTTCTTGTGCCCCCCCCTTCAATTTAAAAAATAAAAAATAAAAAAATTAAAAAAAATAAATAAAATATATATATATATATATATATATATATATATATATATATATATATAATATTTATGCAAAAAAAATGTGTTTATTGTCATTTATTTAGCTTAATGAAATTTCTTTCTGATTACCAATTACCAAATAAATTAGACTTTTGCTGCTATTTCAATGTCCTGGCATACAGAGATGTATCTGTAGATACCAGAATATTGTATATGAATACTACTGAAGGTTATCTGCCTGGTCCCATCCTGCCTGCATTGACTCTCTCGTTGCTGACCCAGATTGCCTGACTTGTACCTGTGCTGCCTGCCCTGACCCATTGCCTGTCTGACTTCTCCTCTGCCTTATCCTTCGGTCCTGCATTGTTGCACCTGGTAACGACCCAGCCTTCTGACCACCGCTGTACCTCTGGTACCTTCGCAGGTACCTCCTCGTCCGCCTGGACCAGATGACTCGTGTTCCAACCCTCCTCAAGAGGTAGCAACCTGGTGCTCCCCTCAGAAAATCTATCCCCACCATCAGGGGTATTGTGAAGATCGAGGGGTTCACTTTGACAACGCCCTTACAGGAGGTAGGGCACGAGGCACAGTGGGCCCACACAGACTGATTTGTGACAATACAAGGGTATCCCCATACAATGTCAGAAGGCTAACAGTCTTTGGGGATACCCACAGGGGTCACTGTATATGGAAATAGCTGTATATGGAGTCCTGCAGGAAACTCCTAAGCAGTGCAGGGAACAGGTTGGCTGCCTGCAATGTGTAACGCATTTCTAGCATGGCCCATTGCATACAGGTGCATCTCAATAAATTACAATATTAACAAAAACTTAAATTATTTCAGTAATTCAAAAAGTAAAACTCATATAGTATAAAGATTCATTACCTGGTTTAATAACCAGTGCATCACTGTGCTTGATTGGGCAGCAAACTCCGCTAACCTAAACCCCATAGAATATCTATGGGGTATTGTCAAAAGGAAGATGAGAGACACCAGACCGAACAATGCAGATGAGCTGAAGGCCGCTATTAAAGCAACCTGGACTTCTATAACACCTCAGCAGTACCACAGGCTGATCGCCTCTATGCCATATTGATGCAGTAATTCATGAAAAATAAGCCCCCATTAAGTATTGTATGCATATACTGTACATACTTTTCAGTAGGCCAACATTTCTGTATTTTAAATAATTTTTTAATTAGTCTTATATCATATTCTAATTTTGTGTGATACTGGCTTTTGGGTTTTCATTAGCTGAAAGCCATAATCATCAACATAAATCAATGCTTAAAATAGATCTCTTTGTATTGTATGAATTTATGTAATATGAGTGTCACTTTTTGAACTGAATTACTAAAGTAATTAAATGTTTTTTTTTTTTGTTCAGGGACGATTCTTGGGTATAAGCTGCTCTTTATTTGTAGACTACATAGAGAGTAGAGTAGAGCATAGGAGCATTTCCTTGCTTCAATGCTTCCCCTTGCCAAGCTGCATCACACACCACAAGGATCTGCTTGTTTTGTGCTGGTGACACAGATGGGTAATCTCTAGCGCCGCCTAAGGCTGTTTTGGAGACAGGTACAAAGCTACTTTGTCTTTTTGTCATTTATTGTCTCCTTTACATTTCTATTCATCCAGATCATTTTTTTCATTGTTCCTCATCCTTTTATTACCATAAGGTATGTACCACATCACAATTAGAGTTTAGGAAGCTTTTAAAAATATTTATTTTTGAGGAAATTTTCCCAGTTACTGAGGCGTATTGCCTTTCTTAGCTGGGCAAATTTAGCTTTTTGGAAATTTGTTGTTTTTGTTCCTCCCTAAAGAAAAACCCTTTTGAATGACAATTGGAAGGTTATTACTTTCTGGTCACTATTTCTTAAGGTGTCCCTCAACATGCACGTCTGCTGTTCTGTCACATCGATCGGTTAATACTAAGTCCAGTATGGCTGTCCCTCTAGAAGAATCCGAAACCAGTTGGGAAAGGAAATTGTCTTTAGATATTGCCAAGAACCTGTTTTCTTTATGACATCCACAGTTTTCAGTTTTCCAGTCTGTATCTGGGAAATTGAAATCCCCCATAATGACAACCTCATTATGATTTGCTGCCTCATTTATTTTATTAGTAGTAGATTCTCTGTGGACTCTGGTATATTAGGTGGCTTACAACAAACTCCTATCAGCATTTTTATTATTGTTTTTGCCTCCATTTCTACTCACAGTAACTCCACATGTTCATTTCCGTCACTTACATCCTCCTGAAGTCTGGGCTTTAGACAAGTCTTTACATAACATTACAAACCCCTCCCCCTTTACAGTTTTTAACGATCCTTTCTAAACAGTCTGTTACCCTGTACATTAACTACCCAGCTATCATCCAGCCAAGTTATTCCCACAGTGTCATAGTCCAACTCAGACATTACTGTTTCCAGTTCACCACTTTTATTGGTCAGGCTCCTGACAATAGTTACTGTACGTACATGCAATTTACAGGCTTTTTGAATGTTTTTATCCTACACTTTTCATTATAAGCTGTCTAGTCCCTCCCTCCATTCCACTACTAGTTCCATTACTTCACCCTAGGTCACTATCTGAGCTATCTTCCTCTCCTATAATTTAATTACCTTCCCCCAGTCCCTTGTTAAAACACTTCAACCTTCAAGTCATCTTGTCCCCCAAAGCAGCTGTACTGTCCCTTCCCCATTGAGTTGCTACCTATGGTAGAATCTGTAATCAACAGAGAAGATGGCCCAGTTCTCTTGGAACCCAAACCTCTCCTTCCTACACCAGCTTGTTTACCTTTATAATGTCTTTGCCTTTCTGGTTTTGATAGTGGTACAGGTAGTACTGTATGTTAGAAAACGCTACCTTTGAGGTCCTTGCCTTGGCCTTGTGACTTAAGTCCCTGAAATTATTTTTAATTCTTTGTCATTGGTGCACTATGACCTCTAGGTCTTCGCCAGCACCTCCCAGTAATCTGTACTGATTACTGATCTGATCTGTAATGTGTCAAACTCGAGCACTACCAGTCAAGTCTTCCACTATCAGCACCTCTTTGGTCTGCTATTCCCTACTGGTCTCCTCCTTACTGGAGTTGACTTTTCTTGGGCTGGCAAAAGAAGTGTTTTGTTCCAGCAGTGCTATCCCTGAACTGACACCCCCTCATCTACATACCTTGCAAACATCTTGGGGTGTTTCAGCTCAAGGCTAGCCTTCCTGCACTCTTCCCAAAAAACCACCTTCTACCTATTACCCAGATAGCTACCTCACTATTGTGCTCCTCCATAACACCACCCTCCCACTCATCTACCTCATTGAGTGTCTGCTCAGTGAGCAGCAAACTCTTTTCCATAATACCAAGGTCTCCCGATGTTGAAATTGCCTAAGTTAGATACAGGATCTGGGTTCCAAATGTACAATCTACACTATTACTGGATGTATTTTACGACAGATCAAATTAGATATTGGCTTCATCCACAGGCTCTACCTCAATGGGGAAGGTGCAGCTATTTCAAGCAATTTCCATCTGAGATCCTTTTTTTAGACTGAAAAAAATATGGCATGCAAAACTTTTTTTAAGTCTAAATAAAATGGATCTCAGACGGAAATTCCTCAAACAGATGCCAAATGTTCACAACTAATGCACAGGGTAATTTTTTTGTTACAGGATCTATTTTTTTCTACATTTTTCTGTTCTTCTGATGGATTAGAAGAATGGAAAAATAATGGTGATGTAAACTCTCCTTTAGTCTCTTTCTCTTTTTGTCCTTTCTCTTTTTCTTTGCCCTTACACTTCTAGAGTGGTATGCACCTTTTATATAAAACATGTAATTTTTAAGCTTCTTAAATTGTATTACCGCACTTTAGCAAGCATTCAGGCATTCCGTTTTATTGCATCTTTAACAATCTGATGTTGCTGTTAGTTACTGTAAAATTGCTTAGTTGATGTATGTACAGTACCACTTTGATCTGTAATTTTACTCATAGGCTATTTCTGTTTTAAAATTCAAGAGAAGTGCTGCGGCCGGATCCCTGGCCTGCCCCCATTACAGTGAATGCGGCTGGAGAGTAGTTCCGGCCCCACACGTGCACCTGCGGCAGCACGGATCCGGCGGGCTGTTCACCCGTCGGAACAGTCTGCTGGAGTCCCAAGCCACAGATGTGAAAGTACCCTAACAGAACCCTGCCTAAGTCACCTCCAACACACAGTGCCATGATAACATCCCTCCCTTCTGCCCTAACATACAGTCCCAGTCTCCCTTCACTTACCTCTTCTGATGTAGCAGAGCTCACTGCAGCTTCTTCCCCACATGTCTCCTCTTCAGTTTAGAAGACAGGGGTTGAAAAGGACCTGCGATGATGTCACAGTCATGTGACCAGTGCAGGATTGGATGGCACTAATCACATGACCTGTGATGTCATCATAGGTCCTACATATCTTGCAGTGTGTTAGATTCAATTGTACTGCCATCCTGAGGACGGCAATACAATTGTACCTGTCTAACAGGCAGGACATTCGGGGCCTGGGAGAAAACATCAGGGGCCCAGGCCCCGAATCTTTTAGCCTAGCAACGCCCCTGGGTTAGGTCAGTAGTTTACTACCCTCTGGGTGGCAACCTTAGCTAGCTCTGGGATGCAAATTTCCATTAAGGAGATCAGAGAGGGCTGGTCACTGAGCTGCTACCTGATTGGAGGAGGTGTTGCAGTTAAGTGAGTCCCTCTTTTCACTTGGGGCTCGGCCTGCTGTTGATAGCGCAGCACTAGCTCTGCACTTAGGGACAGATGAAAATGTGAATATGTAATGGCACTTGGGTGTTTGGTGTGGTGATGGGGCCCCTCATTGACATTGGGCCTGGGGCTGCCGACCCAAATGCATCTATTATAATCCGACATTGAAATTAGAGCAGAATGGCTGTAGAAGGACATGCACTGCTAAGCTCTACCCCACTTTTCAGAAAAGTGGGGAGAGTAAACATGTAGAGAAGCCAAACATTTCTGCATAAAAATTGACAATTTGTGTGACCTACTTTTATGGCATACAAGTTTTGTTAAATAAAACCTGTCATCTTTCCTGATATGTCTGTTTTAGTAGATACTTGAATTCCCTGTGTAATAACACTTCTGGGGCATCTTTTCTTATAACACTACCTAATGTCCTTCTTCTATTATGCCCACTAGAAAATGCCATCAAAAACATTTAAAAGACTCTGAAGGGACTATGTATGGAGTTTGTCACTGTAAATAACTTCATAAGTACATTGGAATGGCACCAGTCAGGAGAGTGTCCCTGCACAGGCTGACACTGGCAGCACTGATTGGATAGTGTCAGCTGGTGCAGTGACACACCCCCTACTGGTAACATCCAGGTGGACCTTGCTGGTAATTCATTCATAAACTACTGAAAAACTGGGGAATGCAAGTAGTTATTAAGGCTCGAGCTACACGGCGACATGTCGGACTTCATAAGGATTATGTTTTACATTAGAGTGAATAGAATCACAATGTGACACACTAGATGTGACAAATGGGAGGTGACAGTCACATAGGACGCTATAATTTTGCACCACGTTGCAGACAAATTGCGCATATATTGTTTGTGCAACTAATCTAAGACATGCTGTCTCAAGATACATGTCGCTGTGTATTCCCAGACATGTTAGGAGAAGGGACAAGTCCTCTTTAAATTCCCTCTATTGAATTTACACATACATACATCTAAGGACCATGGTCAAGGTGTGGCAGTATTTATTTGTTTTACCCAAAAGTGTCCCATGCCAATAATAATGGCACAACCATCACATTGTTTTGCGAGCATTGAATCATTGCATCTTAGATAAGAAAAGTTATATAAACACTTAACATATGATGCCACATTTTTCTAACATTATGGCAATTTTTTGTCACATTTTCATGTATAAATGTGCCTCATCATCACATAGGAGTAATGCCAGCAATGATTTGACATACCATGCAATTAAAATGATAACTTTTTATGCAAAGCACAGAGGGAAAAGGCAAGGAGCCCTGACAGAGATGACGGTGTTAGAAGGTAATTCAGTTCACTGTCTGTATTAAGTGGGTCAGTGCGAAAAGCAGTCCATTTAGAATTAGATCAAACAGTTAATAGGTCAGTCAGCTCATTGCGCTAGTAATGAAGTCATTAATAAGTCATTTAGCTTATCTTTCTGTTGACTAAATGATTAATGGGCCAACCCCTTGCTGACTTTAGAAATAAAATACTAAATGGGGCAGCCAAATTTTACCTCTAGCAATAAAATGGTAATGGGCCAAATCATATTCTTGGAAATATATGAAGTAATGGACCATATTATATCTAGGTATACTGAAATAGTTAACTTATAATGCCTAATATAAACTATATTACTCTTAAATGATCATCATTCCTGTCCATCCTGATGGACATTAGAATATGTTGTAAACATGCAATGGAAATGCTAATAGCACAGAATGTGTTGCCATGAACTCTGTCCTGTCATGCCGAGTTATTCATATATATTGAGTGTAGTGCAAATGAACAGAATATTCCCGTCAGCAGCTTTTTTTTTTTTTGCCATATTCACTTGAGATAAAGAAATACAAATTAGTGGTTTGATCACTTTGGACAGCAAATCAATGTAACAGTTTCCCATCCATATATCAGTGTATAATGTACATTTATGACCCAGTGGAGGAGAGGTTAATTGCATTGATTAGAAAAATGCTGAACGGTGGATTCATACAATACACAGACACAATCCTTACCTCAATCAAAATATCAAAGTAATGTGTGCTGATTTATATTTCTTATCAGATGTGGTTACATTAAATAGACCAAGTATCTTCTAAGCAAAAACCACTGTGTTTTTGTGAGGACATTTTCAGTGAGATAATTACTAGCAACTACAAAACAATTATACACTTATCAGCTCTCATTCCTCTTATTCACATTTGATATTAATGCATAACAATGCATATTGGGCATGAACAATGGAATGAGAACAGTACAGCCTTGGATGACATGGGGCCTGGTTAAAAACATCTGCACCCACCTTGCGTAGAGCTTAGGTCCAATTCCCATCAAACTGAGGCAGATTTACTGACCTTGTCTAAAATGTAGACAGTGTAAACCTACAGTCAGCCAGCTATTGGTTGGCTTCCTTTGTGGCAACATTTTGAGCTGAAATTGTGGCACACCAAGTCTTATTTTAAGCCATACTTCCTTGTCAAGCTGGAAACCTGAAACATGTGATTTAGGTGCAATGGATTGTCCTTTTTGGAGCACAAATCTATCTAACTTGATACAACATTATGGGCCAATGATTCACCAAATTTTATTTGAGTATTTTCTGACTACATTTTGGTGCAATTAGAAAATATAGGTCATTCTGTCCATTTTGTTGAAGTATCTTTATTGTGCCTATCCCCTTGCATTCTGTTGACAACCCCTGTGTAAAAAAACAATAGACCATTGCCTGAAGTTAATCGCAATTGGGCACATCAGTTCTGTGTTTGCTGTTGCTTATATGTTTTTAAAATGTTAAGATTGATAACCATGGTCATGGGTCTGTTTAAATATATTCAACTGGATAGAATATTCTAATTAAAAAAAATTCACGTATTGTAATTTTGACACTACTAGTTCTCATCTGACTTATTTTATATTAAAGTAGTACATAGCACTCAAGCCAATCATGTATTATTGATGTATAAATATTTGTGTGGTAGAAAGCAATCCACAGAACGGTGACACGATATGCAGCAATTTTGCCCTTTTTGCAGCTCTGTGACATATGAAATAAGATCTCCCAGTCTCATGTGCTACGAGTCTCAGAGGTTTCGTAGACGACTGCTCAACACGATGTTCCACATCATCGATTGTGTCCTGCAACATTTTCAAATGGTCTCCGCCATGACAAGGGATCAATGATCCTGTCTTTTCCAGTTTCCCTACTCAATGATCCTGTCTTTGCCAGTTTCCCTACCATCTTCTGGATAACACTCTTTGATATTAAGTCACAAACACCATATGTCTTCCTAAATTCACTCTGATATCACTTAAACGAATTGATGACCCAATAGGTTTGCACCAAGAAGACGTGCTGCTCAATACTGTACACAACCATCCTGATCAGAAGTTGAATGATTGAGTGAAGAGGTAGAGGTTATGCACCTGGAAGTCACAGAGGTTAAATGTTACTGGATGGTTTGAGCTTACCTAATCGCTCTGCAGCAGGGGCATCCCAGCTTCTCATCCTAGGCTCTATAAATTGAGGAGCACTTGGTTTTGTTCAGATTACTTTATCCTGGTAGAAGTTACAGTAGAATATTCAAAGCCTCTTTCGAGTAATGTATTATGACCACATTGCAGCAACCTGCTAAAGTATCCCATTATTTAAAGGGGATGGCCACATTCTGGTTACTGTTGACCAATGTGTTTGTGAAATGATTACATGCCACTTAACAATATAGTCTTTGTTGAAAATCTGCGCCATTTTCTATATTTCATGAGAAATACTCCCTTTTTCAAAGTCTTTTGTACTGTCCGCAAAGAGATCCGGCCAATAAAATGGCTGCTGCTGGAGGGTCATGTGACCAGGCAAATCACCTCTAGATGATGCCTCCTTCATTCAAACTGCACCTGCACTAAATTCCCACAGATGGCAGGTGCTGTATGCTTGAATGGGGGAGAGATCGCATGGAGGTGATTTGGCTTGTCACATGACCCTCCATCAGCAGCCATTGTATGGATAGGACCTCCGTGTGGAAAAGACTTTGTAAACAAGGGGGCTTACTATATGAAGTACAGAAAATGGAGTAGAATTTCAACAGAGACTATATCAGTAAGTGGCATATAATCATCTCACAAACACATTGGTCAACTATAACAAGAAAGTGGCCAACCCCTTTAACATAAATTGTGTAAGATGCTCAAAGAACACAATTATTGGTCTTGTAGTAATCCTTTTTTGAGGGGAAGTGGTGGGGGACAAATCCTTTGTAAATGTAATAGGTCAGAAAAACCTATTAAAAGCTAGTAGAAAAGGAAAATAGTACAGCTTGCAAAAAGATGATAAATCATGCTGAAAAGCTTTGTCAAGTATTTTTTTTATTGGTCATTGGCTTTCTATATGTAAAATTACGGAACCTTCTGAATAGTCCTTGTTAAAAATGTCCTACAATTTTGCTTCTCAGTGTGTATGCAAACCCTTCACCTAACTGTTGATGCTGCTGAATTACACAAAAATCTATCAGAGCACTGGTCTGTTTCAGATAGTTCTCCCTTCTTTTGGTGTTATAGATAACAGCAGAGTGGAGAGAAGTGAAAGAGTCCAAGTAACCCTGCCCACTCAGTAGAGATGAGCCAATCATCAAAAATTTGCTTCGGCGAATAATCGACGAATTTATGACAAGATTCGTTCCTAATACAAATTTATTCAGTCGAATTTGCATTAAAAAATAATCACTGTTTTGCGAACACTACTGCACAAATTACGAACATACAGTCTAAGCGCTGTTAAAAGTACGCTACTGAACAGAATGCGTAAGCATTAGCGTGAAAAAAGCGTACAAATCCTTAGCGTACTGTTGACTAGCGATTGCGTCATACGCACGCACATGGCTAGGCCGTGGTGTACAGTCCTCAGAGGCAGTCCATATGAGAAAGAAAGGTAAGGTGCTCACTGTTAGCTATCCGGCTAAGTGCATAATTTACTAAAAACACCATACAATAAGTGCATAATAGGACACATTGCAGTACCTGAGAATACACACAATGGGCTAAAGTGCTAGAACATTGCTGAACCTTTAAAAACATTATTGCTAAAATACAGCAAAGACATAATTATGCAAACATTTTAGTGCAATCAATTTCACATTTGCAGGCATAATAGGCTCAGATATACGTTTGAGTCTCTCCTCATGGCTGCTTAGCATAAAACACTGGAACACAGTCCGAAATTCAATTGTAATCCACGTGAGGGAATTTTGTAATCCAAACAGGTAACGTGTAATCCATAAGGATAATATGGATAATATAAAATAGCAGCAAATAGAGAACCCTTTTGCAAAGCGGGCTCCCAAATAACCTGAGAAAGGGGGAAAAAGGAAAATAGGTGCGCTAAGGTGCAACTGGGAATTTTCTGCAGAATGGGGGGAGTCCTGACAAGCCATGTCCATCTGGGTGAGAGTCAAACAGGGGGCAATAAAAACAACATAAACTAAAAACAAGTACCAACTAGCTCTCACCCGTCAGGTGCAGTCCATGTTGTGGCTCCCATAGGTGCTCCAGAGGTGTCCTTTAAATCAGCCAGACTGCCAACCAGTAGAAGGGTTCCTCAGATGAGGGACCTGATCTCCTCCTCGCTGGAACTGCTACTGAATGACATCAGAGGATGCTCCTGCCTCCTGTAGGCAAAGCTGTCTGCCGTGGTTGAGCTCCACTGCCCTCTACTGCCAGAAGTCGGACTTGACCGGGTCCGAGTGGTGGTCACACTGGTGAGTGCTGCAGCCACTTGCACCTTCACTTTTCTGGATACTCCTGCCGGAACAGCAGGGGTAGGGACTTCTGGCTGCAGCGGTTCAGGCAAGGTTGCACCCAGGGAAGAACTGCCAGCTCCCCTGGCTGTTGCTGACTTCATTTTCCAGGGTAGTTGGTACTAGATCACAGTGGACTGGAAAGTAAAAGATGATGTCGTCAGCTGACCTAGCTAAAAGGACTTGATGGTGGTGGTGGTGGCAATCCAGGGATCAGAGGCTCAGGCTCTGGCTTCTCCCTGAAACAGAGGGTGCCATTTGGTATGCAGCGAACGCATCCTTCGCCTGGTGGTTCCTCCGGCCAAACCTCTGGTGCTGATGCAGGTACCAGGGACTTAGACAATAAGGTAACCCCGGTAGCAAAGCGGCCTTTCAGGGATGGAATGGGGGTATATTCCACCTGATCCCCCACGTATAGGCTGTGACGTGGTTGGAGCAGGTACGGCCATTTCACTGACCTGCGGCCCACAAAGTTCTCCTTGCCATCCTCATCGTCCGCAAGGCAAGCCACAGCCTCGCTCCACTGAACACCATAGGGCGGTTCCCTTACGCTGCTCCAGTGTAGGGTCTCCTGGCCTTGGATGGTCCAGTACTTGGATGACCCAGTCCTCCACCACATTCTTGTAGTCCCATAGGCTCTGGGCGTGGGTTGTCACTGATGCAGGCACAATGGGATTCTGCCGCATGGAAGGTGTTGTTATTCTCCTCCTGGGCGGCAGAGTGGACGCTCCAGACGCCTCCGCCGCACCAGCCAGCACGGCGAACATCGAGTCAGGAGCCAGTGGGATTCTCTTGACCAATTGTGACACTGTGATCTCCTCTGAACTAGACGGTGGCTCGGGTAACTCGCTACCAAACACCATCTCTCCCCACTTTGGTCGCAGTTGCTTCTCCATGCTGTGGTATCTTGTTCACCACTGGCTTGAACTGGAGAGGAGGGCGGAGTAATGAGGAAGGAGTCTTCACTCTCTATACATGCAAATAGTTAGTTCCCGGTGGGCCGGGCTGGTTTTTCCCACTTCTGAGGGGGGCGTATCATCACTTTCCCACTCTTGAGGGCCGTATGGTTATTTTCCCGCTTCTGGGGGCCGAGGGGGAGTGGGAGAGGGAGGCAAGAAGAATGCATATGTAGCGTACGTAGCGTTAGCGTTCAAAATTTTAAGAACATTTACGAATAATACGAAGCTGGATAAATCAGGAGTTAGAAAAAATTGAGGATTTTATACGAATCTACGAAGCGGCGAATAGATTCGCTCATCTGTACCACTCAGGGAAGAAAGTAAATACAAGACAAAAATCATATACGTTGCATAATATGTCCATGTGAGTTGTCTGCAAATCAAAAAGAAAACCACAGAGACACCATCACATGTCTCAACGATGGTCAAAACTAGCCAGGCCTTTCACCAGGAAGGAACAACCAAGGGAAAAGCAGTCTCCAAAAGGAAACCACCTATGCCAAAACATGGAATCCATCCACAGACAGCAGTTTCAGGGTATTTGCCCCTCATCAGTGTGGAGTAGGATTCTGGCTAGTGGGAGCAATGCCTAGTAAAAGACCATTCAAGAAAAGATGATTGACCTCAGGGAGATCAACCATCATCACCACAGAGACACCATCACGAGTGTCAACGTTGGTGAATCTAAAACAAGGCTCCCTGGGAAAAGCAATATGCAAATCAAAAAGAAAACCGCAGAGACACCATCACGTGTCTCAACATTGGTGAATCTAAAACAAGGCTCCCTGGGAAAAGCAATATGCAAATCAAAAAGAACACCACAGAGATACTATCACATGTCTCAACGATGGTCAGAACTAGCCAGGCCTTTCACCAGGAAGGAACAACCAAAGGAAAGGCAGTCGCCAAAACATGGAATCCATCCACAGACAGCTGTTTCAGGGCATTTGCCCCTCATCAGTGTGGAGTAGGAATCTAGCTAGTAGGAGCAATGCATAGTAAAAGACCATTCAAGAAAAGATGATTGACCTCAGGGAGATCAACCATCATCACCACAGAGACACCATCATGAGTGTCAACGTTGGTGAATCTAAAACAAGGCTCCCTGGGAAAAGCAATATGCAAATCAAAAAGAAAACCACAGAGACACCATCACGTGTCTCAACAATGGTCAAAACTAGCCAGGCCTTTCACCGGGAAGGAACAACCAAGGGAAAGGCAGTCTCCAAAAGGCAATCACCTATGCCAAAACATGGTATCCATCCACAGACAGCTGTTTTGGGGTATTTGCCCCTCATCAGTGTGGAGTAGGAATCCTTTTGGAGACTGCCTTTCCCTTGGTTGTTCCTTCCAGGTGAAAGGCCTGGCTAGTTTTGACCATTGTTGAGACACGTGATGGTGTCTCTGTGGTTTTCTTTTTGATTTGCATATTGCTTTTCCCAGGGAGCCTTGTTTTAGATTCACCAACGTTGACACTCGTGATGGTGTCTCTGTCCTCAGACCTAAGACCGTTCAGTAGTAATAAAAGATGTTTTCTTCCACTGCTACCCATTGCGTGTCCTCATAAATTACCATGGCATCGACCTGTAATCGACCACCCTAAAAAACTAGCCCCAGGTCTCGCTAAGCCCCGCTCCGACTCAGGCCACGCCCCCTCCCACTCCGCAGCCAACAGGGATTGAAAAAATAAAGGTGAAAATCAACTTCTGTCAGCTGCAGGGGTAAGAAGGAGGGTGACTTTATCTCTGCAACGACACACAGAAACATTAGATGAAATAGATTAAATACACCCGTGCGAAGCGATGTTTTCTTCCACTGCTACCCATTGCGTGTCCTCATAAATTACCATGGTATCGACCTGTAATTCACGCCACTCTCAAAAGAAGGACTTAAAACCCCCGCCCCAGGTCTCGCTAAGCCACGCCCCCTCACACTCTGCATCCAACGGGGATTGAAAAAATGAAGGTAAAAATCAACTTTTGTCAGCTGCAGGGGTGGGAGGGTGAATTTCTCTGTGCAACGACACACAGAAACATTACATGAAATAGACTAATTTTAGACTACGACCGTTCAGTAGTAATAAAAGATGTTTTCTTCCACTGCTACCCATTGCGTGTCCTCATAAATTACCATGGTATCGACCTTTAATTCAGACCAACCTCAAAAGAAGGACTTAAAAGCAACCCCCCAAAGTCCTGCTAAACCACGCCCCCGGTTAGATCACGCCCCCTCCCACTTCGCAGCCAATGGGGATTGAAAAAATGAAGGTACAAATCAACTTCTGTCAGCTGCATTGACTTTCTCTGTGCAACGACACACAGAAACATTAAATGAAATAGATGAAATACACAAATTTTAGACTACAACCGTTCAGTAGTAATAAAAGATGTGTTCTTCCACTGCTACCCATTGTGTGTCCTCATAAATTACTATGGCATCGACCTGTAATTCAGGCCACCCCCAAAAGAAGGACTTAAAACCCCTGCCCCCAGCTCGGTCAGGCCACGCCCCCTCCCACTCCGCAGTCAACGGGGATTGAAAAATTGAAGGTAATAATCCATTTCTGTCAGCTGCAGGGGTGGGGCGGAGGGTGACTTTCTCTCTGCAATTACACACAGAAACATTAAATGAAATAGATTAAATATACCCATGCAAAGCAATGTTTTCTTCCACTGCTACCCACTGTGTTTCCTCATAAATTAACATGGCATTTACCTGTAATTCACGCCACCCTTAAAAGAAGGACTTAAATGCACCCCCCCAGGTCCCGCTAAACCACACCCCCGACCCGCTCAGGTCACGCCCCCTCCCACTCCGCAGCCAATGGGGATTGAAAAAATGAAGGTAAAAATCAACTTTTGTCAGCTGCATTGACTTTCTCTCTGCAATGACACACAGAATCATTAAATGAAATAGATGAAATATACCCAGGCGAAGCCGGGTCCTTCTGCTAATACTATATAGTTTAGGCATAGACATACTGATGTAAACTAGTTAAACTTATTAAAAAAGAACATTGTTTTAGTATGCCTCTACTGTAGGTAATATAGTGTACAGATAAACCACTTATATAGTGATGCCATAGTGTTCTCAAAGTAGCAATACCAAGCACATTCCAGTTTTGGTTAAAGTAGCAAGGACTTACTGTATGCTCAATGTTGCATATAAAGCAATATGTACAATTTAAGGAAAGTTTCAAAGTGTATGACAAACCTATTCAAGCTCGAAGCAGTTTGGATTTGGCATTGCAATGATCTTGAGAGACTAAATGCACCTACAATATTCTAAGGTCATCACAATATTGGCAAACATTTATACAAACTGAATATTTCAAATTATTTATCGAAGTCATTGACACCTTCTTTTCAATTGGCAAGAGGAATGTAAAAAATGCTATTTGACATCATGTTCTACGGCACGGAACATATTAGACAGTGTGGTTTTGTATTAAAAATGCATTAGGTGCTTGTGAAGGGAGGGGAAGGATCATTAACTCTTACAAGCTGAACATTTTGCTGGTGAAGATACATTTGCTGCATCTGTGCAGGTTTGATAACAGCTCTAAGCTCTACATGTAGGTTTTTTATGACATTATGAAAGTCATTACCCACATGAAAACGGTATGATTTATTAGAAGTTTATGTGATAAGGTTTATATTCATGCACTGCAGCAGAAAATAATTTAATGTACTTGTTTTTACAGGTATCCAACAAGCCCTTACAATCATAATCATCATCAAATATGTGTATCTAGACTTCATTTGAATATTTGGACTATGATATTATATACAAATAAAGCTTAGATTTGTCACCTTCCTCTATGTACATATGTAGCCCTATAGCACATTAGGCTGCCTATATAACATGTTTATTGTCCTTTAAGCATGAGTTATGCAATCAGCACAAGGCCATATACTGTACATAAGTGAGTTCACCAGCAAACAATAATCCAGGTGACAGTCCTAAGTCCCCACCTCCATGTACAGCCCATGCATCTCTGGTGGGAAGGGGTTGCATTAGTGCCTATGGCATGTGCATCTTAAACATCTGGAAAGTCACTATCAATACTAAACAGTATATGGAGGTTTTAGAACAACATATGTTCCCATCCAGACAACATCTCATTGAGGGAAGGTTTTGCATATTTCATCAAGACAATCCTAAACCACATACAACAGCATGGTTTTTAAGAAGAAGAGTCCAGGTGTTGAACTAGCCTGCCCGCAGTCCAGATATTTCACTAAAAGAAAACATTTGGTTACATTGTGGAATAAAAAATCCAGCAAAGAAAACCCACCCTAGGACTGTTAAGCAGGCAGAATCCTACATCAGACAAGAATTAGATAACATTTATCTCCCAAAACTCCAGCAGTTGTTCCGCTCACATCCCAGACATTTACAGATTGCTGTTAAAAGTAGAATATTGCTACACAATTTTAGACACGGCCCTGTTCTAAATGAAACAGTTAAATGGTAAAAATTTTCACTTTCAGCATCTGATATCTGTCCGATGATGTATTATGAATAAATATGGCTCTATGAGATTTGTAGATTGCTGTATTCTGCTTTTATTTCCATTTTTTACACAGTGCCCTATTTCAGAATTGAAGTTACGAATTAAGTCTATGGAGGGAGGATTATAAGAACCTGATAACCTGCTGGCCAAGAGAATCAGCTTGTCTGTTTCCTCAATGTCTCTCACTTTTTCCCTTATTGTTCTTATATACCATACTGTATATTGTCATCAGGTGCTATCAGGTAAGAAGAAGAAGAAGAAGAAGCAGTTTATAGTCTATAGAGTAATTGTGAGTAGATATGTGAATGTATTAACATTACTCCAGCAGAGATAGAACTATGGGGAGTAGAGATGAGCAAATCATCAAAAATTCGCTTCGGCAAATAATCGACAAATTCGAAGATTCGTTCTTAATACGAATTTATTCGATCAAATTTGCGTTAAAAAATAATCGTTGTTTTGCGAACATTACTGCAGAAATTACGAACATACAGTCTAAGCGTTGTTAAAAGTATGCTACTGAACTGAATGCGCAAGCATTAGCGTAAAAAGTGCGTACGAATCCTTAGCGTACTGTTGACTCGCGATTGCGTCATATGCTCGCACACGGCTAGGCCGCGGCGTACAGTCCTCAGAAGCTGTCCATATGAGGTAGAAAAGTAAGGTGCTCACTGTTAGCTATCCGGCTAAGTGCATAATTTACTAAAAACACCATACAATAAGTGCATAATAGGATACATTGCAGTACCTGAAAAAGAATACACACAATGGGCTAAAGTGCTTGAGCATTGATGAACCTGTAAAACATTATTGCTAAAATACAAGACATAATTATGCAAACATTTTAGTGCAATCAATTTCACATTTGCAATCATAATATGCTCAGATATATGTTTGAGTCTCTCCTCATGGCTGCTTAGCATAAAACACTGGAACACAGTCCGAAATTCAATTGTAATCCACATGAGGTATTTTTGTAATCCAAACAGGTAATGTGTAATCCCTATGGATAATATAAAATAACAGCAAATAGAGAACCCTTTTTGCAAAGCGGGCTCCCAAATAACCTGAGAAGGAGGGAAAAAGGAAAATAGGCATAGGCATAATCTGATGATTGCTTGATATAGTTCCCTAGGGAAGGTATTAAAAAGTAAAAAAAAAAAAAAGTTTTTAAAATTTGTAAAAAAAATATTAAAATCACCCCCTTTCCGCAAAATTGAAATAAAAATACATAAACAATTTTAAAAAATAATCATGGGCATCGTTGCACGCAAAAATGCCCATACTAAAGTACAAAAATATTTATACCACACAGAAAACTGCAAAAAGGAAAAAAAAAGTCAAAATGGCCGATTTGCCATTTTTTGGTTGCTTTACCTCCCACAAAAAATTGAAAATATAGAGATGCAAAGCTAAAATTAGTTTTTTTTCAAACGTTTTAATTTATCTCAGTATTAAAACACAAAAATACCATACATATGTGGTATCATTGTAATTGTACTGACCCGGAGAATGAATGTAACATCAGTTTTACCGCATAGTGAGTGTCGTAAAAACAAAACATAAAACTATGGCGGAATTGTGTTTTTTTTTTATAATTCCACCCTATTTGGAATTTTTTCTCCACTTCCACTACGATATATATAACCATAAATGGTGCCATTAGAAAGTACAACTTGCTCCACAAAAAACAAGCTCTCATATGGCTATGAAAATGAAAAAAAAAAATAAGTTATGGCTTTGGGAAAGCTGGGAGTAAAAAACAAAAATGAAAGAAAACTAGAAATCACTTTGTCGTGAAAGGGTTAAAAAGTTGACAAACCTAGTCTTATATCATAAGATTTGAAGGTTGTAAAATATTCTGAAAGGTTATATGGATATAATTTTGTATTACTGATTTGGCCATACTAACTTTTGTGACCCCTGTAGGGGAGCAGCCTGTCTTATAAAACAAGGAAAGAAGCTGGCGTCACTTGCAGAAAGTCCCCTCTAGTTCAGCTCTGTAGGTTTTTGGTTCACATGCCAGCTCATCCAATCATTGGGCTCAGTAGTCAAGTGCCATTCATGCACTAGTGACCCCCAAGGACAGTGACATGAACAATTGACATGATGTCATCACCTCCTGTCTGTAAGGGACAGGAACCCTCAAGGACCTGACCCGCAGTGCTGGACCAGAGGGACCTTTAGAAGGTTTAGTTCAGCTTCTTCCTTTACTTTATGAGTCTGTTTGGTGAATTCCCTTTAACCATTTACATTTCCAACCTTTAAAATCAATAATAGTATTGAAATGAGAAACAAATATAGAAAAAAATATTACATTTTTTGGAGGTAAAAAAGTAGTTTCACTTTCAGAAATAATTTCTTTTTTTTTATAAGAACTACTTTGTTACTGAATTTAAAATGGTGCTAAAACATAAATAATTGCATACTGAGTAGTAAGGCTGAACATATAAATGAAACACTTTGCATTTAGTAATCCTAAAATGAAGTCTCGAAAATAGAGAAATGTTATGGATTTTATTTCTTTTTATTTTTTAATTAACTTTATTTATTATACATAGATTTACTGGGTATATAAATCATCTCTTATTTTTTCAGGCCATTTTTTTCATGTGAGAATCATTTCAATTTAAATATCAAAAAATAAGATTTACAAAGCCAGTGATGAAGTGCCTGGAGCAGAACTTGCACAATATATTAAAGTTAACCTAGCGCATTGTATTAATGTTTGGATATTCATATTTAACACCATACTCATAAATTGTGACTTTCTGAGTTAAGACTTTGACAGTTCTTTTCTAATTAACTTGTTTATAGCCAGAGGACAATCCAGTGAGATGAGTTTTCTTCTTCAAGTTGAGATGGTTAAGAAAAGCCTCCATAGTTAGAAATTTAACCAAAGTCTGCATCTGACATACATTATATGCATATTCATTAGTGATGAACGAAGTTTTGAAAAATTTTGATTCGGCTGCTTCACCAAACTTTGACAAGAAATTAGATTTGTTATGAATTACTTTGTAACTAATTGTATTCCATTGTATGGAGCAAGCGCAATGACGGGGAATGGCGATCGTGCTGGCCCCATCATTTAATCCCTCAGATTCTGTGTTCAACGCTGATCTCAGCATTTGAGGGTCACATTTAGCCTATCAGGAGGTTAATCAGGGGTTAAAACAAAAAATACTTCATCCATTTGATCATGGAGAGGCCATCATGTGCACTGACGTGATGATGTCACTGATGGGGTCATACCCATACCCATCCAGCGTGATGATATGATATATCAGGGTGCGCACGAATTGGCGCGTTTACTTCAATCCAGATGGCCGAAATAGCCTTTCCATGATCAAATGGATAAGGTGAGTAAGGGTTTTTTTTACCGTCATTTCAGGAAAAATTGATTTGTTGCCACAAAGCGCCAAGAAATTTTAATTTTTCCTGAAATTCAGATTGAATTCCCCTTTGTTAACTTTGATTCGCTCAACACTATTCATAAACAGTGAATGGTAAAAATTAGAGATGAGCGAGCCCGAACTGCAAAGTTCAGGTTCGTACTGAATTTGCGAGTTCAGGTACCCGGATCCGAAACCGGACTTTTTCCACTAAAGTTTGGGTTCAGGTTCGGTGTTCGGGTGATTTTATTATTTTCCATTACAACATGGTTATTACTGAAAATAATAGCGTTCTTAAGACAGAATGCTAAATAAAATGGTCACTCAGGGGTTAAACATAATAAAAAAAAACCTCATCTCATCCACTTGATCGCGCAGCCGGTATCCTCTTCTTTAGTCTTTCAGCAGGACCTGCAAAAGGACCTGTGATGATGTTACCATATGGTGAGCGCTGTGACGTCATCGCAGGTCCTATTGCAGGTCCTGCAGAAAGAAGAGGATACTAGCTGCGCGATCAAGTGGATGAGGTGAGGTTTTTTAAATTATTTTAACCCCTTAATGGCCATTTTATTTAGCATTCGGTCTTAAGAATGGTATTTTTTTTCCATATAACCATGTTATAACGGAAAATAATAAAGTGAAGTTTGGGTCCCCATTGACTTTAATGGGGTCCGGGTTCGGGGTGAAGTTCGGGTTCGCTCATCCCTAGTGAAAATGTAATAAACAATAAAAACAGTTACATGTTTAAATAAAAGTATATCTTGTGTCAAACATCTTTTTTCATTGGTAGTCAATGGAAGCTTCATGCAACTGTATAGTAGTACATTTGCATATATTTGGAGCATACATTTAATAGATGCAATATGAGTTTATCACATTATTAAATGCCTTAGGTGGTTGTGTTACATAATTAAAAATCTCGGACATCTTTAAAGTCTTTAATTTAAAAAAAAACATCATATACTCACCCTTTTCTCGAGTGCCATTCACCTGCTTCTGAGAAGGAGTGCCACAGAGAATGGCGTTGGAGTAAGGAGTGACTATATAATGGCTTTTATTTTAAGACATTGCAGAAGTTGTCCGACATGCTTTATTAACTCAAATAACCCCTTACAGTATTCCAAAGACAAATTTAAACCACAGGGATTCTGTTCCATGTTTTCACAGGGTAGATTATGAGATATCATAGTAAGGCTACTTTCACACTTGCGTTTGCAGGATCCGTTTGTGAGAGCCTGTGACGGATCTAAACTGATCAGTTTTGTCCTAATGCATTCTGAATGAAAAAGGATCCGTTCAGAATGCATCAGTTTGCTTCAGTTTGCTTCAGTTCAGTCTCCATTCCTTTTTGGAGGCGGACACTAAAACGCTGCCTGAAGCGTTTTGGTGTCCGCTTGACGGAAACTGATCCAAACGGGTCTGTCATGACTCACAATGTAAGTCAATGAGGACGGATCCGTTTTGTCTGACACAACAGAAAACGGATCAGTCATCCATTGACTTTCTTTTGTATAATCTCTTTTTATTAAGTAATTTTTCATATGACAACAAATGACATTCTTACATTGCTTAGTTCCAAAAAGTTGTCAGTAAATTGCATAATAGTACATAAGAAGTACAAGATACATGTTCCAAATGCAAAATATAATAAAACAGAACATAAAAACATAAAACATAGAGCATTCAGTGTGTCCCAGGATCATTGCTTTAGGAATCTTCTAGGTATACAGCGAAAAAGAAGTACATTGTTTGATCTCTCATCCGTTATCTATTAGCCTCTCTAGTTCTCTCCTCGTACATACATCTTTTATGTCAAGTCAGTATCAGGTTTATTGTCAAGTCACCTTTTGCTTCCCATTGGTACTGTGTAGAAGTAGTCACTTATTCCCCTCTACGGTCCCTCCACAATTTCCATGTTGTTAAGTACCTTCCTCTATTGTGGGATTCCCAGCCTGCCAACTCCTCCATTCTATTTATTTATTGTATTTTCTCCCTCCACATTTTTACTGAAGGAGCAGCTGTGTCCCTCCATTTAGTAGGGATTAGAATTTTTGCCGCAGCAATCATATGTGTGATCAGATCATATTTAGATGGTATGAGGTTTGGGATAGGAAGCCACAAGAGCACCAATTCTGGTGTCAAAGTCAAGTTGGTTGAGCATATGGAGTTGATCTCCCCATTTACCTCCTCCCAATAAGTTTTAATAAGAGGACAGTCCCACCATATGTGTAGCATCGTCTGTGCTGCATCGCCAACATCTATCATCAGGGGATAGGCCTATGGAGTGTAGGAAGTCAGGCGTTTTATACCACCTTGTAATTGTCTTGTAGGAATTTTCCTGAAGACGTATACATCTTGAAAAACCACAGGCGTTTGACTTAATATGTTTGACCTCGATGGCAGAAAATGTCCTCCCTAGTTCCTTCTCCCATAGTGCTAGAAAGTATGGTTTGGGTGAGGATTGTTCCAGCAGCAGATTTGAATAAATCAGGGAAACCATCTTCCTAGGTGGTGTTTGCAATAGCGTTAGATTTTCTAACCATGTTGGGTACCGTAGGGGAGTTTTGTTGGAGTTATAATACTTAGTGCATGATTGTCTATAGTCATAGCAGTGGATCTGTAAAGGGGGTCTTTTATTTAGTTTTTTGTGTATATCTTCAAGAGAAGGGCGTTGGGCACCTAGAAGCCCCTCCTGTATTGTAACTGAGGATAACTGTGTCCAGCATCCTGAAACCCCCATCAAGTCTTTATTAATGAAGTTAGGCAATATTCCTAGGGGTGCAATTTTAGATAAGTTACCTTCAGATTGGGGTAAAAATCCAGATCTCGCACAAATCTTTAACATACCTCTAGTCATCTCACTTTGTATATATTTGGAATTATGTCGGTCTGATTTCAGCCATAAATAAGGAAGCGCACTTGAGCCCATAAGGCTTCTCTCTAAATCTAAGTATGGTGTGACCATGTTGGGATTTGCCAATAAAGCCCATCAGGCCAGTTGAATGGCATTCAGATATAATGGGAGATTTGGAAGTGAGATTCCCCCCTGCTGTTTCTTTTGTGTCAGTAGACTATATGCCAGTCTGGGCCTCCTTCCCCTCCACAAAAATGAGATAAATAAGCTTTGAAATTGAGAAAAATAAGAGTTGGGAACCTGTATCGGTAATGATTGGAGGACATATAAGATCTGTGGGAGGATATATGTCGCAATCAGATTTTTCCTGCCAAACCATGACATGAAGGGAACCTGTAAACTTTGAAGATAGGTCTTAACCTTATGCAGCAGTGGTGTGTAGTTGAGAGCGAATAAGCGTCTCAAGTCAGCGGGGATCTGAAGCCCCAAATATTTTATAGCTCCAGCAGGCCATCTAAAGGGGGAGGACCTCTGTATTTTCGACAGGGCCGCAGGGGCTATTGAAACATTTAATGCCTACGATTTTGTGTAATTAATTTTGAAGTTGGATGCCCTTCCATAGGACTCAAATACATCCAAAATTACTGGGAGAGCTTCAGTAGGGTTAGAGACCATAATCAATAAGTCGTCAGCAAATGCTGCTGTAGTGTGTGTAAAGTTCCCTAAAGTGACACCCTTTATTTCTGTGCATTGTCTTATTTTAAGTAGAAGCATTTCCATGCACATCACAAATAGAGACGGAGATAATGGGCAGCCTTGTCTTGTCCCATTTGTAATAGTGAATGCTCTGGAAAGGCTTCCATTCACCATTACTTGCGCACTTGGTTGAGTATATAAGGAGAAGACTGCATCTATGAATTGAAGGGGAAAATTTAGCTTTTTTAAAGTTTCAGACATGAACAGCCATTTGACCCCTTTTCGGCGTCAGTACCTAAGAGCATCAGAGGCATCCGTTTCTGTTTAGCTGCACATATGATATGCAGCACTCTCCAAACATTGTGTTTGCCCTCCCTCCCTGGGACAAAGCCCACTTGTTCCGGGTTTATTATTGTGGGTAAAAGAGGTGCTATTCTTTGAGCTAACAATTTTGCCCACCATTTCACATCACAACTGAGCAGCGAGATAGGTCTATAATTTCCACATTCATCCACTGCCTTACCCTCCTTGTGCAAAATTGTGATGTGAGCCTGTAGAGCCTGTGGTGGCAGGGTAGCTCCCTGTAAGAGTGCATTGCACGTCTCCAAAAAGTGGGGTACCAGGTGTTTCTTAAATTTTTTATAGTAAACAATGGGAAGTCCGTCAGGTCCCGGACTTTTACCCGTCGGGATAGACCCAAGTACTTTCTCTACTTCTTCTGCTGTGAATGGGGCCATAAGTTGTTCTTGGTCAGAGATGGAAATCTTAGGAGCCTCTATTGAGTCTAGGAAAGATGAGACAGATAATAAGTTTGGGTCTGGGTCCCCCCCTTCTCCCCCCTCACCACTTTGTGACAGATTATATAGCTTGGAGTAGTAAGCTTGAAAGGCTTCTGCTATGGCTGGGGTGGATGTTGCTTTATGAGTGTCGTCTATTTTTATATTGGTGACATATGTTTTAGCTTTTCTTTTTTTTATGAGGCGGGTCATAATTTTATTTCCTTTGTCCTCATGTGCATACATCTTGTATTTTAATATCTGAAGAGACTTAGTGGTTTTCACGTTAAGAAGGTCTTTTACTTGACCCCTGAGCGCATTCAAGGCTTTTAAGTGTGCTTCAAGATTCAAGACTTTATGTAACTTTTCCTGAGTGCGTATCTGCGCCATAAGAGAGTCTAGTTCTTTAGTACGTTGCTTTTTAACATGAGAGCCTAAGGCTATCAGTTCCCCCCTAATAAATGCCTTATGGGCTTCCCATGTCAAGGTCTTAGGCAGATCAGGAGTGTCATTATGATGGAAATATTCTTCCAGTTTTTTTTCCAAGTCCTGGACATAGGATTGCATTTCTAGTAGTGTAGTATTTAACCTCCAAGTCCAGGTCTTTCTAGGTAGGCATTTCAGTGAGAGAGTCATTGATACTGGTGCATGATCTGAGATGACAGACATCTCAATCTCCACCTTCCTGGCTGAGTGTACATATGAGTCTGATAAAAACAGATAGTCTATACGGTGAAAGGTGTGGTGTACCGGGGAAAAGAAGGTGAAGTTTTGCTCAGTAGAATGGATCAATCTCCACACATCAACCAAGTGCGCTTCAATTAGTGCCATAGTTAGTTTCAACATTTGTTTTCTGGATATTTGTGCAGTTCCCGTTCCAGCTTTATCTAGTGATACATTTAGATCTCCCCCTACAATGACTACACCATCAGCGTACTCCCGTAGTGTTCTCAGAGCTTTAATTATCCACTGTACTTGATGCTTGTTAGGAACATACATATTTGCAAATGTAATTTTAGTGTTATATAAAAGACCTTGTATTATCAGCAATCTACCTTCTGGGTCAGTATATTTTTTAACCACTTTAAAGGGTATAGTATGGCTAATAGCAATAGAAACCCCTCTAGAGGCTGAGGAGTGGGTCGCATGGTGCCACTGGGAATACGCTGTGGTGGGAAGTGCTGGAACATGGTTGTGACGGAAATGTGTCTCTTGCCACATTACAATATCTGCTTTGTGTTTATACAGTAACTGGAACACCTGTCTGCGCTTTTGAGGCATATTCAGGCCATTTATATTATGCGACCAAACGTGTAGTTCAGCCATCATACCAATGTTGCAACCAATATGTCTGGGCGTCACTAAGTGCTCCACGAACAAAAAACATTAACAAATGTACAAAAGAAAGCCTAATCGCTTGAGAAATAGAATAACAAAAAATCACTACCTTCGGCTTTTCGGCGGCCCCCGTCACCCGGAGCCAGACCCCAATCTCAGCCGCAGCCGTTGCCCGGGTCCCGCCCGGGGGGACAGCGCACACCGAATAAGTGAGAGGGGACACCGCAATCATATCCAGTGTCTATCACCCATTCCTTAATATAAAGAAATCGCACTCAGGGGTGCAACATATTATTAAGCTAAATGTATAACAAGCTGCTTATCGTAAGTGAGAACCAGGCAAATATATCTACCTTATAAACAGTGACTCAGGTCATAAAAGATAAAAGATAAAACATGTTATCAAACATAATCCATATATAATACTTAACCGGAGCTGTCCCATGGCCCCTATGTCGACGCCATAAGCTGGCTAAGTGTAACACGAGGAACTCGGGGTTTCCAGCTCAAACGACAACTGACGAAGCTGTCTGTTTTTCAGAGGGAACTGCAAGGAAGCTTCTTCAGTTCACTTTTCAGGTCGCATCTTCCTCTGGCTGATTTTTCTTATTCTTAGGTGATTTCGCTTTGCGCACCACTTGCCATGATGGATCTTTTGGCAAATCCGGGAACTGCTGGTTTGTGGCTACTGGTAGCCAAGATGGGATGTCCAGCGGTCGAATGCCTAGTTTATCCCAGGCCTCGTCCAAGTCCGATGGCGTTCTGATGATGATCTGTTGTCCGTTTTTGGTGGTGGAAAGTCCAAAAGGGAACAGCTAGCGCACAGGAAGCTTATGAGCTCGCAGGGCTTCTGTAAGAGGTTTTAACATTCTCCTTTTGGCCAAAGTGCTGGGAGCTAAATCTTGGTAAACTTGAATAGAGGCACCTTTAAAGTTTATGTCCCTTGAATCCGGGGCCGCTCTGAGGAGTGCCGCTGTATCCAAATAGTTAAGCAGTCCACATATCACATCTCGCGGCGGGCCTCCCTCCGGGGGCCTAGGCCGCAGCGCCCTGTGTGCTCTTTCCACAACTATGGCGGAGGCCCTCTCCTCCCCCACAAGCGCGGTAAATATGAAAGAAACCGCCTGGGGCAGACCCTCTGCTGCGACATCCTCCGGTATGCCCCGCAGACGGATATTTTTGCATCTGCTCCTGTTTTCTTGATCCTCCAGTTGCAGGAGGGCTGAATTGAGATGTGAATGGCATGTGGTAAGTAAAGATTGCACGGACTCACTGTGTTGCACGAGTGAAGTTTGGGCCTCCTCCAGAGTGATCACGCGATTGCCAAGTTGCTTCAGGTCTGTCTTTATGTCCGCGATGTCCCTTTGCAGAGGCGATAGGGCTTTGTACAAGACCTTTTTGAAGAAAGATCGGGACAGGGGCAGCTCCTCCACTTCATCGGCGCCTTCCGACATTGCACAGGAGCTTTCTAAATCAGAGTCTTCCTGTGTGTTCGCGTGCCGCGCTCCACTCGGCGCCATCTTGGATTTATGTCCCGGAGAAGTTCCACTTCTTTTAAGGAATTTTTCCATCTCCGCCTGCTTTCTACCTGTTTTTGGTGTTCCGTGCTTATTCTCCTGCCTGTCCTTCGTGGTTTTCATCACTTTATACCGCTGTATAGCTTGTTATGCTGGAATAGGCTGTGACTGCAGCGAGGAGCTCAGAACTCAAGCTGCATCTCAGTCCGCGGCTAGCTCCTCCCTCCAGTCATCTATTGACTTTCAATGGAGTTCATGACAGATCCGTCTTGGCTATGTAAAAGATAATACAAATGGATCCATTCAGAATGGATGCAGACGTTTGTATTATCATGACGGATCCGTTCGTGAGAGCCTGGACGGATCTCACAAATGGATCCTGCAAAGGCAAGTATGAAAGTAGCCTAATACAGGTTGTTAGTGATGTTATTTCTGCCATTTTTTTTACATACAGTACATGAAATTTTAAATGAATCTTGAATGAAGCTAGATCTGAATCTGCTCTTAAGCTTCATTTACAGATATGGTTTTCTTGGACAAAAAAAACATACGTTTTTTCTTTGCATATCTTCAACTCTCGAACAGTTATATTAAAGCCCCATTCACATAACAGTATTTTTCCGTATATGCATCACTACTGTGAGCAAAGGTGCCTTCTTAAACAGCTGATCTACAGAAGTACCAGATGTCAGACTCCCACCAATCTGACGATCTAGGGAATAGGTTATCAGTAAAAATATCTCAGAAAACTTTTAAACCCTTAAATTCCAGCTGTTACAAGAACAATCTCAAAAACTTTTAAACCCTTAAATTCCAGTTGTTACAAGTTATCCCCTATCCACAGGGTAGAGGATAACTATTAGATTGGTGGGGTTCTTATCACTGGGACCTCAATGACCATGAGAATTGGAAACCTCTACCCATCAAAGCCCCCCAACATGAGTTCCAGAATACGTACTGCAACTCCTGCCACTGCATTCATCGGTACAGGAATTCCAAAGACAGCTGTGTACAGCATTTGGATATATTCATAAGTCACATAGAGAGTATTTGATCAGTAGTTTGCATGCCCAACCTGCAGTTCTATTGAGGGGAGGGGGGATTTAGGGGGATCTGAGAGGTACAGTTCCCTGCTTTCATGATAGGTGGGGGTCTCAGCTGTAGGGCTTCCACCAATCTACTAGTTATCTCTTTTCCTGTGGATAGGATACAACGTGAAAATGGAATACTACTTTAAGGTTAACATTAGTTAAGTCTCAGTTAAGTTAGGGGTTAATTAGTTAAGGGGTTAAAATGAAAGTCATTTGAGTTGTGTGCTATTCATTTGAGATCTAAAGTCAGTAAAAAAGGGTTTTTTTAAAATTTAATGTAACTGTTCAGGAGTTAAAAACATGCAAAAAATGTAAATGTATTTCTATCCAGGGAACTTTCTGTAAAAGCAGCAATCTAATAGTTATCCCCTATCCTGCGGATAGGGGATAACCTGTAATAACCTGTGACAACTCGTGGACCAGTAACATTTTTCCCCTCTGTGTTTCAGTCATCAACTTTTTTTTTTTATATTTAAACTTAGCTATATGAGAGCTTAGTTTTGCAGAACACGTAGCTTTTTAGGAACCATTTTTGGGTATATATAATGTATTAAATAACATCATTTTTGAGGTGAGACAAGAAAAAAACAGCAATATTAACATTGTTTTTTGGGATTTATTTTTACAGTGTTCACTGTTTGATATAAATAACATGATAACTTTATCCTGTGGGTCAGTACGATTATGATGATGCCAAATGTACAGTACAGTTTATTGTTTTTGTTATGTTCTACTACTTGCATAGTGAAAAAAAACTTGGTTTAGTGTTGCTACATTCCAAGATCCATAGTGTTTCTGATTACATAATTGTGTTAGAGCTTGTTTTTTTAAGGATGTTTGTAATATGATTTTTTATTGCTTTTTATTCTGTTTTTAGTAGGTGAGATGAATATAAAACAACAATTCTGTTTTTGCTTTTTTTTTGTTGTTTTCTTTAGCTGTGTATTCTGTGGGCCCATACATAATACATTATGTTTATAGAAGAATTGTCACCAATGGTTTAGTCATTCTTTCAGTTTTGAAAAAATATTGCAAAAACATTTCTGTCATTTTCAAAATAAAACCAGCCAAACATAATTCTAAGTCCTCATGCACACGAACGTGTGCTGGCCGTGCCCGTGCTGCGGGCCGCATACGACGGGTCCGCAATAAACGGGCACCGGCCGTGTGCAGCCCGCAGCAGAGGCCTCACGGTCAGTGCCCGTGTATTGCGGCCCGCAGTTTGCGGCCCGCAGCACGGGCACGGCCGGCACACGTTCGTGTGCATGAGGCCTAAGGCATGATGTGAGAATACTGAAGAAGTATAATTTAATGTGATCTTATGGAGTAGTAAATAACCACAAAGCCACAAACTCCTATTTCAGCGTTACCCCTGAACCATGCAGCCCTATTCAGCAGCCCAGCATGGTTTGCCATACTGTTTTGTATTGTAAAACTTATTGAATGTTTCATTTACAGGGAAGTCAGTAAGTGAACATGTCTTTTCTGACTAATCTTTTTCATAGATATATAAAAAGAAAGACATATATTAGATATTCCTCTCTAGTGATAATTGTTATCGCTATTACTGCAGCCTGTAATGGGTATCACTAGAGATGCGATCTGCAAATTCTACGCTATAGATCAAGCAGGGGCAGTGTAAAATGGAAGCTTTTTGATGTTTCTGTGTGTATGGTACAAGTGCTCAATAAGGCTTATTTGATGCCATTGCAGAAAAAATGATATGTACCACTCAATTAGGGTTCACGGACCAAGGGCTCATTCACATGACCGTGATTTGGTTCCACATCTGAGCAGCATTTTTTGTGGCTCGGGTGAGGACCCATTCACTTCAATGGAGCCACAAAAGATGGCCCCGCAAAAATTATAGCTCATGTCCTATTATTTGTTTTGTGGACAAGAATAGGCATTATTATGATGGGCCACCTGTTCCGTTTCGCAAATTTCAGAAGGAACACGTGTGGTATCCGTGTTTTGAGGATCCACAATTTGCGGACTGCAAAACATGGCATATTTGTGTGAATGAGCCCCAAGGCAGAACATTTTGAGAAATAATTACATTCAGTCTCAAGCCATTTTCAGAGCAAAAAACAGCAATCTGACTAATCAGTCGCACAGAAAATCATTACATAGGCACATGATTCCAAAGGATATAATCCAGAGGAGGAAACAAATCCAGCAATTATTTTATTTCAATGGTCACTGTGCTTTAAGAAAAGTTTTGACATGTTATGGGACATATCAAAAGTTTTCATCAGTCGGAGTCTGAACTCCAACACCCCCATGCATCTCTAGAACAAAGGGAAGGGAGCACAAGCTCACTCCTTGCTGCAAGATGGACCCAAATCCTTTCTATTGAGTCTGTCTTGTTTCCTGTCCTGCAGCAAGGAGAGAGAATGCACTAAGCCGCCGCTTCTCTCCCCTCTTTCTAGAGACCGGTGGGGGTCGCAGCAGTCATACCCCCACCGATCAAAACTTTTGATATATCCTTTTGACATATCAAAAGTTTTCTGAAAGCACAGTGACCACTTAAAGTGTCAGATCCTTGAAAGTATCTGAGACGTTAACCCCTTCCTGACCGCCCCAAATAAATTTATGTTGGAGATCGGACACTTAAAAACGGCACCTGCTTGCGAGGTGCCCCCACCGATTAGCTGTTTCAAGAGAATGCCGTACTTTTGTAAGCACTGCATTCTCTTCACTGTTTACATGCTCACCATCAACATCACAGCCGCAAGCAGTATATTTACAGCTCCTCCGTCCCTTTCACTTCAATGGCAAGAAGCAAACAGAGTGTAATAATAATAAATAATAATAATATTTATTTATATAGCGCCGTCATATTCCGCAGCGCTTTACAAAATCATAGGGTTCTCTTGTACAATACAACAATGACTGGCTAATATACAACTGAAACACTAGGAGTAAGGGCCCTGCTCGCAAGAGCTTACAATCTATGAGGAATTGGGGGTGGCACATAAGGTAGGTGATTGTGATAAGTAGGATTCGAGCCATAATTGTAGTGAAAGGAGTGGTGCCGGCCGATCTGCTTTGGATTTGGGACTATTAGAGGATCGAGTTCAGGCCAGAGGAGTTGGTGGGGGAGCAGTTTAGTTGGGGAAAGGTCATTTTAGGAAGCTTGATAAGCCTGCCTGAAAAGAAGTGTTTTTAGGGCACGTTTAAATGTAGGGAAGTTGTGAATTGACCTAATATTCAGGGGAAGAGCATTCCAGAGAGTAGGTGCAGCTCGAGAAAAGTCTTGAAGACGGGAGTGAGAGGTGCAAATTATGGAGGATATTAATCTTAGGTCACTAACGGAGAGCACGAGTAAGGTGGTAGACGGAGATGAGGGAAGAGATGTATGGAGGGGCAGCACTGTGGAGAGCTTTGTGGGTGAGGGTGAGAAGTTTGAACTGTATTCTGTGGTGGATGGGCAACCAGTGAAGTGACTGACATAGAATAGTAACATCACTGTAACGGGAGGACAGATAGATGAGCCTGGCTGCAGCATTTAGGACCAACTGAAGGGGGGAGAGTTTAGAGAGAGGGAGACCGATTAGTAATGCATTGCAGTAGTCAAGACGAGAATGAATCAAGGCAACAACAAGAGTTTAAGGGCGTAAGAAAAGGGCGGATTCTGGCAATGTTCTTGAGGTGCAGACGACAAGAGTGTGTAAGTGATTGAATATGGGAAACAAAGGAAAGATCAGAGTCAAATGTGGCCCCGAGACAGCGGGCATGTTGCACCAAAATTATGATAGCACCACAGTCCGAGATTGAAATATCAAGATTAGGTGAGTTAGTAGATGGGGGAAAGACAAGATGTTCAGTTTTGGAGAGGTTTAGTTTTAGATGCAGAGAGGACATGATGTTAGAGACAGCTGCCAGACAATTACTGGTGTTTTGGAGTAAAGCAGGGGTGATTTCGGGGGATGAAGTGTATAGTTGGGTGTCATCAGCATAGAGTGTAACTGCTAATTCCCATTAAAGTGAATGAGGACAGAGGAGTGGCAATTACACCTGCTCACAGCTTCAATGTCAACAGCAAGCAGGTAAACAGTGAAGAGAAGGCAGTGCTTGTACAAGTGCGGTTCTCTTCATACAGCTGATTGGTAGGGGTGCTGAGAGTCAGATCCAGCCAATCTAATACTGGTGACCTATCCTAATGATAGGTCATCAATATAGGAAACTGGACAACCCCTTTAACCTCTTAACAGTTATGTTAAAATTGGGAAAACCCTCCCAAAAATGTCACGTGGTGTTTTTTTATGGTGTTCACTGTGTGGTAAAAATAATATTATTTTATTATCTGGGTCACTACGATGAGGATAATGTCACATTTCTATATATTTTTACTGTTTTTTCTCTCCTCCTGCAGCCTCTCAGCTCTGCAGCTGCTCCCTCATTCTCCTCCACACTGTTGGGGGGAGGGGGGGTGCTTTATCTGCTTATATCTCTGTTTTGGTACCAGCTAGACATATTGTCTGAAAGCTGACATTCCAGGGGAAGATATATCTTATAGAAATCAGGATGCTGTGAATACAGCTGAAAGTGAAAGTCAAAGCCTGTTTTACCCACAATTATTCCTGATTTCTAATAGTTATTTCTCCTCCGTTGCTTGGACTAATGCTTTCTTATCTTGTAGGAAAGCCTGGAATGCCAGCTTTCAAAGACAAGTTGCATGTTTCTAGCTGCCACCATTCAGGTGATAGCAGCATCTAAAGCAGCCCTCCCCACTCCACTTTGTGCCCAAGTACAGCTTTTGCAGAACGGTTAAGTACTTTTCCCACTTCCCCAGCTGGACTTGGGAAAAACAGTTAGGTGGTTAAAGGTGAGCCTCCCTAATCTTTGTGTTTTTGAACATCTATTACCATAAGATACTAACCCCATGAACACCTTTCTCCCTTCTTGCTGCTATATGCTCTAGACTTTTATGGAATGCCCTGTGTCCTTTACAAAGGTCACTGTGCAGGAAAGAGTACAAGGTGAGCTGTGTCTATTGTCTTATGTCAACGGTGTGATCCTGTGTTAGCTGTCTCCAGCTTATAATAGTCTTTTAATTCTGTTATTTTATAATAATGAGATGAATGCTCACCCATTCCCTAGTGTACACAGCACAAGGTAAAAAGTCATGGAACATGTCAGCCAATTTTTAATTCTTAGTGGCCAGTATGAAAAGCACAGTATTTCAATGTGTTTATAGCGGCCTGGAAAATGTAAAAAAATATATATATATATTAAAATATTTTAGAAAATATAAAAACCTACAAGACATGTTTAAACTATAACATTGTTTTCTTATAAAAGCTACCTCTTACCTGTCACGAACTTACCTGACTAGGCTTCAGCGCTGTGGTCTCTGGCTGCAGGCCGGTCACACTGAGTGAGATGTGCTGCCCCCAGTGTCATTGTTGCTTCCATAGCAACGGAGAACAATGCTCTATTTCTCCCTGCAGCGTACATACACTAAGAGGCTGGCTGAGTGACAGCCCAGCCATCCTATGGGTATGCGACTTGTGTTCTGGTCCTATGGAGCACCAAGTTCATGGGGACTTGCCACCTAGGACTTGCACTGCAAGTAGGCAGCTGGGTTCCAGTTAAAGCTCACTGTCTATGTATTCCTGCTAGAGATGAGCAAATCATCAAAAATTCGCTTCGGCGAACAGTCTTCAGAGGCGGTCCATATGAGGTAGAAAAGTAAGGTGCTCACTGTTAGCTATCCGGCTAAGTGCATACCGTATTTTTCGCTTTATAAGACGCACTTTTTCCCCAAAAAAGTAGGGGGAAAATGGCCGTGCGTCTTATAAAGTGAATACTAGTGAGTGCTTCCACTATGGAAGCGCTCACTAGTATGTATAAGGTGCCGGGAGCGGGGAAACAAACTCATCCTCCTGCGCTGCAGCTCCGGGTCCGGCACTTCTCTGTCTTCTCCTTCTGGTGCTGCACTGTACTGACCTCGTACAGCATCAGGACGTAGTGCGCGCACTTGTAATCGGAGGTAAATTTATGTCTCATTTTAGTGTAAGACCATATACTGTATAATATAGATATATGGTATATGGTTATATAGATATATTTAATTCATGTAGTAGGTTCTCTGGGAATAGCTGTCTACCGCCATCTGGGAATGTTTTAGCTATTCGTAGTTAACATAAACATTCTCCTAATTGGCTTAGATATCAGTTACTCGGGGAGAAATGATGAATATACTGTCAGACTCTGCAGCCATGGGGGAGACCGGTGACCTCTGGGACCCTGACTGAGAATAAAGGTCTGTCTACCGCCATCTGGGAAAGATTCAACTGTCAGGAGTGAACATAAATATTCTCTTATTTCCCGAGAACCATAATGAATGGAGCTATCCGTTACTCGGGGAGAAATTATGATATATTGTCGGACTCTGTTTTCCCAGATGGGGGGACATCAATATTCTCCAGATTTTAGGAAGCATGTTATGTAATATAAATCCCGGTTTTACAGTTAACAGCTGGGGATAATGTCACCAGTGGTTATTCACACGCTCGTCCCCCCCTCCCTTTTGCAAGGGGAGGGGGTTTTGAGGGTTTTTACAATGGATAAAAGGTTTGAGTCAAACAACTTAGAATTAGCCTCATCTGGAACAACAACTGTAGTTCGTTCGTGTCCAGAAATAAATTGCTGGTTCATCTTTACCTAGGCTGTATTTGAAAACAGACGGGGCTCACTAGGTTTCTTCATCATTTCCATATTTGCACGAAGCTAAGTATAATAAACTTTATTACTTTATTTTTAATCAATTTGTTTGTGTTTGGGTCATCAGTATACTGTAATTATCATTAAGTAATAACTCATTTGCATACATTTGCATACATTTGGTGTCAGAAGTGGGATAATTACTGTATACTGACCCTTGCATAATTATTATTGTAAAGTATTATTGTTAAGGCCTAGTTACTAATATTGAGAAAGTTGTGTATGTTTGTGCCTAGTACCTAAGAATCTGTTGGAGGTTGGGCTATAACATAGGTTCAGGTAGAAGGTTAGATATTGTGACTAGGGTAGAATGGCATTTTCATTGTTTAAGAGGGGAAAGAATCAGCGCATGGGTCCGTTACCTTTTTGGGTGCTTAGCTCCGGACACTGGGCCCCAATCACCCGTGTGTGCAACAGATATGTTGCTCCCCAGTGCTTGGCTGACCCCTGTCAAGCAGCTGTGGGTTTGGAGTTGTCCCGGTATAACCCTTCTTAGCAAAAAAGCGGCAGCAAGTGAGGGATGGATTTGCGTGCAGGCTCTTCAGGAGGAGACAGTGAAGCGAGAGGCAATTGAAGAGGAGCTGCTGCAGGCAGCTACTGAGCAATTGGCGCTTTTGCGGACCTGTATGAGGGACATTGAGAAGCATAATGGGGAATTGAGTAATCAGTTTTCCCATTATGTAGTCCGTACTATGCAAAAACGCAGACGGAAAAAACAGGGACCACTCCCAGGTGACAGAAGTGCTTTTAGAGGAAGAACTTTAATTCAGCAAGATAAATGGGATGCTGTGGGTGAGTGGTCAGGATTGTCGTCATCAGATGAGGAGATAGACAAACTCAAAAAGAGAGGTTACACAGAGAGCTTCAGCTTCTGGGGGATCAGAATTATGTAGAGGAGACCTGAACAAAAATATACAGGAAATGAGAGAATTAAAATTAAACAAAGGCAAATGGTTTTAGATCTTTTGAACGGTGGAGTCAGCAAGGAGGAGATAGATGGCATTCCTACTCCTGACTTGCTAGAGCGTTGGAAAGATCTAAAACAGCAGGGTAAATTACACAGTAAGATCCAAAGAGAAGGAAAAAGATGGGAAAAATGCAAAGGAGTTGTTTCAAGAGATAAAAGAGCCCAAGTGTCTACCATCAGAAAGGCACTTGTGTTTAGAAATAAACTGTTTAAGTTTTGTTGAACCTAATGCTATGTGGGTGTTCAAGTAGGAAAGATCTGTGACCATAGCATTAGAGGTTGGAACCGTAATGAAAGAATAAGTATTGTAACCTAGTGTGGGCCAATATGGCTAGCACTAAGAAGATATGTGGGCCATAAAGTATTGTCTGGTTGATGTGAAAGGTTGAAACTGTTTGAAGAAGGTTTGAAGAAGGTTGAACAATACCCATAGCCAAATAGATGGTGGTATTGTATAAGTCTTATCCCCCAACTAGTCTGCTGTTTGTTGAAGTTTCAGGAAAGCTGGATGAATCCTTGAGAGATAAGAGTCAGGAAGGGGGGGGGCTGATAGCTGTGGGGGGCTGAGGCAAGAATTTGTAAGTGACTTAAGGTATAGAAATGTTCCTTTGTTGTTGCTGCAGATTGGTTATATATCTGACACAGAAGAGTAAAGATCAATTAATAACTTTTCTTTTTTCTCTTCCTAGCAGCTTATAAATGTGCAAGAGCCAAGACAATAGTTTATGTGCACACTGTGGTGTGCTTGTGTGTCTTTCCAATAACAATGTGTTGTAGTAGTGAACAAACAAAGACAATGGTATGACTTGCCAGCAATTGATTCACTTAATGTATGTTTCTTTGTTACCCCCCCCAACAGGAGGGGTTCCTGTGAGTGTATCTGTATTCAGGAAAGCTGTGTGGATGGGAGTCGACTCACTCAGTGGAATGTGAATGCATGCAGCTTGAAGTTGTAGATGTGTAGAATGTGTTTGAAGGTGTGAAGACTGATGGATGCTCAGCAGAACTGTGTGTGGATATGTAGGAAATGAATAAAGGAAAATGAAAATGTGTATGGAGTATAATGCGCATTGGGGATTTTTATTTTCTTTCTTGGGATATTTTTTGGTACCAAATGTTTTTGATTGAGCTCTACATTTTTTTTTTCCTATTGAATTCAATGAAAAGTTTCCAATGGGCCCTTTATGTGTTCATGTCTGTATTGTCAGATCTGTTTGTTTCAATGTTTGTGGTTACTTGTATTATGTTAACGGTACTCCAAACATCAGAGATCTGTCCTCATGGACAGTTGAGACCAGACTAATAGAAAGGGGAAGGATCACACAGTCCGACTGGAAGGGGTGGACTTAAATGATTTAGGGGGAAGGACGGGTGGATGTCCCAGACACAAAGACATCCTTTGTGCCCACCCCCTCTCTTCCCCCATGAAAGATAAGTTCTGTGTTGATTCAAGGGAAAAACAGTACATTCATTTCCACATCCAGGAAAGCTGGGTACTTCTACAAAGTGTGCAAAATACACAAAACAACACATTAAGTTAACACCAAACAGCATTGGGTATCTCAAGAAGGGTCATGAATAAACTGATATTGATGAGGTTGTGTTTTATTTGGTTTAAAAGGTTTTACACTGAAAAAACTAATACCCATGCATTGCTATTGTTTAATGTGCAGTACTGTGTGTACTTAAGATCAAGTTTAGAATTTCAGAAAAGTTTATTTTCTTTGGCAGAGGACTACTGTGGTATCATTGGTAAGAGTTATTTACATACAGTGTTGGACTGACAAAAGTACTAAGGACATTTGTTTTATTTGATCCATTTGATGCAGAGGTGGAGAGGAAACCACCTTATCAACGGCTTTTTCTAATATGAACTGAGTTTTTGAATTGACATTTCCTTGATTGTGTGGAACTGTTCAGTACATCTTTCCTGTGTGCAGCTAAAAAGAGCCAGGACTGGCAACCTCAGAAAGTCCAAGGGCTGCTACGTCAAGTCAACAGGGTGTGGTAAGAGACAGTATTCAGTGACCTGACTGTCACCCAGCAAGAAAAGGCTTCAACCACTGGTCTGCTATGCTGATGCAATGATCTGCAGACCAGTGAGGGGGGAGGTCCTTGTGTCAAAGCTCCTCCCACAGACAAGGTAATGGACTGTCTATCACCCACTGATAAGAGGCTCTAAGATCTGCACTGACATCTACACATGCTACCCCTTCACATACATAAGGAGGGGTCATAGACCGAACTTTGTAACAACAAACTTCAAGAAATGGACATTTGACTTTCTACCAGAGACTTTGTTATCCAAGAAGATCAGAAGTGAAGAAGACCTCAGTGAGATACTTCTTGTTAGTCCAACACACAGTTTTTATTTTTTTGTTTCCAATGGTCCTGTAGTTTTCTGTCAAATGATTAGGCTATACATATAGAATGGGTTCTGTACGAAGTAATTGTGAGCATTGTAATATATTGCTGTGTACGTATTATTTTTGTATGTATGTAGTAGTAATACTGTACCAGCTTTTTCCTTGAGAATTGTTTACACTAAAATGAGCCAGGGGTGGAGTGTAATCGGAGGTAAATTTATGTCTCATTTTAGTGTAAGACCATATACTGTATAATATAGATATATGGTATATGGGTATATAGATATATTTAATTCATGTAGTAGGTTCTCTGGGAATAGCTGTCTACCGCCATCTGGGAATGTTTTAGCTATTCGTAGTTAACATAAACATTCTCCTAATTGGCTTAGATATCAGTTACTCGGGGAGAAATGATGAATATACTGTCAGACTCTGCAGCCATGGGGGAGACCGGTGACCTCTGGGACCCTGACTGAGAATAAAGGTCTGTCTACCGCCATCTGGGAAAGATTCAACTGTCAGGAGTGAACATAAATATTCTCTTATTTCCCGAGAACCATAATGAATGGAGCTATCCGTTACTCGGGGAGAAATTATGATATATTGTCGGACTCTGTTTTCCCAGATGGGGGGACATCAATATTCTCCAGATTTTAGGAAGCATGTTATGTAATATAAATCCCGGTTTTACAGTTAACAGCTGGGGATAATGTCACCAGTGGTTATTCACACGCTCGTCCCCCCTCCCTTTTGCAAGGGGAGGGGGTTTTGAGGGTTTTTACAATGGATAAAAGGTTTGAGTCAAACAACTTAGAATTAGCCTCATCTGGAACAACAACTGTAGTTCGTTCGTGTCCAGAAATAAATTGCTGGTTCATCTTTACCTAGGCTGTATTTGAAAACAGACGGGGCTCACTAGGTTTCTTCATCATTTCCATATTTGCACGAAGCTAAGTATAATAAACTTTATTACTTTATTTTTAATCAATTTGTTTGTGTTTGGGTCATCAGTATACTGTAATTATCATTAAGTAATAACTCATTTGCATACATTTGCATACAGCACTATGACCTGACGCTGCACGCAGTTAGAAGACAGTGCAGCGCCGGCAGGAGAAGACAGAGGAGCGCCGGACCCGGAGAGGAGCCGTGGCGCAGGAGAGGTAAGAGTGTTTATTATTTTGTTCTGATGGGCTGATCTGAGGTCTTATGAGGCACAGTGGGCTGATATGGGGGCACAGTGGGCAAATCTGAGGTATGATGGGGGCACAGTGGGCTGATATGAGGTCTGCTGGGGGTACAGTGGGCTGATCTGAGGTCTGATAGGGGCACAGTGGGCTGATATGGGGGCACAGTGAGCTGATCTGAGGTCTGATAGGCTGATCTGAAGTCTGATGGGGGCTGGATAGGCTGATATGTGGGCTGATATGGGTGCTGAGTGGGCTGATTGGCTGATTTGAGGTCTTATGGGGGCTGAGTGGGCTGATCTGAGGTCTGATGGCGGTCTGATGTGATATCCTGAAATTTATAGGGGTCTGATATGAGGTCTGATGAAAAATATTTTTTTCTTATTTACCTACTCTAAAATCTGGGGTGCGTCTTATCATCGGGTGCATCTTATAAAGTGAAAAATATGGTAATTTACTAAAAACACCATACAATAAGTGCATATTAGGACACATTGCAGTACCTGAAAAAGAATACACACAATGGGCTAAAGTGCTTGAACATTGCTGAACCTGTAAAAACATTATTGCTAAAATACAGCAAAGACATAATTATGCAAACATTTTAGTGCAATCAATTTCCTATTTGCAAGCATAATAGGTTCAGATATACGTTTGAGGTAATTTTGTAATCCAAACAGGTAATGTGTAATCCATATGGATAATATAAAATAGCAGCAAATAGAGAACCCTTTTTGCAAAGCGGGCTCCCAAATAACCTGAGAAGGGGGGGGAAAGGAAAATAGGTGCGCTTAGACGCAACTAGGAATTTTCTGCAGAATTGAGCGGGGGGGGGGGGGTCCTGACAAGCCTTGTCCATCTAGGTCAGAGTCAAACAGGGGGCAATAAAAACAACATAAACTAAAAACAAGTGCCAAATAGCTCTCACCCGTCAGGTACAGTCCATGTTGTGGCTCCCATAGGTCCTCCAGAGGTGTCCTTTAAATCAGCCAGACTGACAGGTAGAGTTGAGCGAATCTGTTCGCCGCTTCGTCGATTCAATACGAATGGAAATTTTCCGCTGCCAAGCAAATCCGAATTTTTTGAGATTCGTTCCGTTAGATTCGAAAATGTTCTTAAGGCTTTCTACGCATTCGCTACGTACTTGTCCAATAAATTGTACGCTAATGCTACGTATAAGTTACTCTATACGCTGTTGCGTACGAATTCAATTAATTGGCAAACTTTTACTGTTCGTTATTCGTTCTGCAAAAGCCCGGGAAGAAAGCGGTCACCTGACCTAGTGGGCAGGGCGTGCTCTGATTGTCTCAGTCTCGGTAAGCCAGTGACGCATCAGTTGTGCTGCGACTGCGGAGACGAGCAAAAGCACTGTGTGTGTAGTTCTGAGAGACTGAGACCTGTTTTGTTAAAATTGTTCTGAGAATCCATATTACAAATATCAGGGATACTGCAGGGCAAGTGCAGGGCCAGTGCAGGGCCAGTTCAGGGCTAGTAATTAATCAGGCAGGGACAGAGACAGGGAGAGAGCCCTGTGGCACTTTCTCCTTTTTTTTTGGAGCTTGAGGTCTGGCTGGAACCCTTTTGCTGTTCCATGCCAGACATTTTCACTTGACTGTGGCCCTGCAGCTGGTCTTTGTCTTTCTCCCTGTCTCTCTCCCTATTCTCTCCCTGCTTGATTAATTACTAGCCCTGCACTGGCCCTGAACTTGCCCTGCACTGGCCCTGCAGTCTCCCTGATATAAGTATTATGGATTCCCAGAACAATTACACAACAATTTTAACTAAAGAGTTCTCTGTCTCTCAGAATTTCACAGACAGTGCTTCTGTTCGTCTCAGGAGTCGCAGCACAATTGATGTCACTGGCTTACCGAGCCTGTGAGCCAATCAGAGCAAGCCCTTCCCACTAGGTCAGGTGACTGCTTTCTTCCCTGGCTTTTTGCCGCATGAATAACGAACTTACAGTAAAATTTCGCTAATTAACTGAATTTGTTCGCATAAGCGTATAAAGTAACTTATACGTAGCATTAGCGTACAATTTATCGGACAAGTACGTAGCGAATGCATACAAAGCTTTAAGAACATTTTCAAATCTAACGGGGCGAATCTCAAAAAATCCGGATTCGCTTCAGAATGGAAAATTTGTACGATTCAATACGAATCTATGAAGCGGCGAATAGATTCGCTCATAGTGGTGGCAATCCAGGGATCAGAGGCTCCGGCTTCTCCCTGAAACTGAGGGTGCCATCTGGTGACGCCTGTAGGCAACGCATGTGTCCTTCGCCTGGTGGTTCCTCCGGCCAAACTTCTGGTGCTGATACAGGTACCAGGGGCTTAGACAATAAGGTAACCCCAGTAGCAAAGGGCCTTTCAGGGATGCCATGGGGGTATATTCCACCTGATCCCCCATGCATAGGCTGTGATGGGTTTGGAGCAGGTACGGCCGTTTCACTGATCTGCGGCCCACAAAGTACTCCTTGCTGTCCTCGTCGTCCGCAAGGAAGCCAATGCCTTGTGCCACTTAAAACCATAGGACGGTTCCCTTAAGCTGCTCCAGTGTAGGATCTCCCGGCCTCAGATGGTCCAGTACTTGGATGACCCAGTCCTAAATAGGGTCTGGGTGTGGGCCGTCACTGATGCAGGCACAATGGGATTCTGCCGCATGGAAGGTGTTGTTCTCTCCTGGGCGGCGGAGTGGATGCTCCTGCCGCCTCCGCCGCACCAGCCAGCACGGTAAACATTGAGTCAGGAGCAGGTGGGATTTTCTTGGCCAATTGTGACACTGTGATCTCCGTTACCAAACACCATCTCTCCCTACTTTGGTCGCAGTTGCTTTGCCATGCTGTGGTATCTTGTTCACCGCTGGGTTAAATTGGAGAGGAGGGCGGAGTAATGAGGGAGGAGTCTTCACTCCCTATATGTGCAAATATTTAGTTCCCCATGGGCCGGGCTAGTTTTTCCCGCTTCTGAGGGGGGCGTATCTTCACTTTCCCATTCTTGAGGGGGCGTATCGTCATTTTCCTGCTTCTGGGGGGCGGGGGGAGGCAAGAAGAATGCGTATGTGGCGTACATAGCGTACTTAGCATTAGCGTTCAAAATTTTAAGAACATTTACGAATAATAAGAAGCGAATCTGAATAAATCTGGATTCGCTTCAGAGTAGGAAAAATGGAGGATTTGATACGAATCTACGAAGCGGCGAATAGATTCGCTCATCTCTAATTTCTGCCTACTGTGGTTACATTACCTTCTTCTCACATATATTTCTGGATCAACATTTTTGTATCAACCGGTAGATTGCTCTGATAAAATATTTTGATGTCATATTCATTACAGTGTAATTTGTACAGTATACAGATTACTTGTCAAATTAGTGTCATATTTTATTAGGAGATAGATAATTCTGGACTAAATTTAGTAGGCCATGAAAACAGTTATTAATCTTTCTTATGTTCTTTGGCATAAAAGTATTACATATATCTCAACTATTCCTTTGAAGAAGATAGGTGCCAATCTCCCCACAGTTATCATTGATGCATGTGTAATGAGAAAAGTGACCTTAACCCTTACAGTACCAGCGCCGTACATGTACGGCGCTGGTACGATGCGGGCACATGGCGCCCGCTCGCGGGTGCGGCGGGTGTCATGGCCGGCAAGTCTCTGCTGTTTCTAACAGCAGAGACTTGCCGCTACCTACTGTATCGGCGGCGTCTTCCGGGGTGACTAGATGCCGTGATCACACGTGATCACGGCATCTAGTTGCGTCTAAACCCGGAAGCGTTCGCTTCCGGGTGGTGTACAGACACCCCACTAGATGGCAGGCCAGGATAAGAAATGAGCAATTCATGGATTTAACTGCCTCTAGTAAATCCATGATTGCTCATAAAGAAAATTAAAAAGCCACAATATATAAGCTCATATTTGAGCATTCAAATAGTAAAAAAAAATAAAAACAAAATGTTAAAAAATATATAAAAAATAAAACAGATATAAAAGTTCAAATCACCCCACTTTCCGTATAAGTAAAAAATAAATACCTAAATAACACTAAATATAGACATAATGGGTATCACCGTGACCGAAAACGGCCGTACTTTTAAAATATAAAAAAAAAAAATCCAATACGGCGAATTGTGTGGCGGAAAAAAGCGTCCAAATGGCGATTTGCCGTTTTTTGTCGCTTTTTTTTTCTAAAAAAAATTAAATAAAAAGTGATCAAAAAGTCATACACACCCCAGAATGGTATTAATAAAATCTTCAGATTGTCCCGCAAAAAATGAGCCCCCATACAGCTCTGTACACATAAATACCAAAAAGTTATAGGGGTCAAGATATGACAAGGAAAAAAAAAAAAAGGACAACTTTCTAATTTTTTTTCACTATCAAAACGCAGGAAAAACTATACATATTAGGTATTGCCGGATTCGTACTGACCAGTAGAATGAAAATAACGGGTCAGTTTTAATGCACATCGAACGCTGTAAATAAGAAACCCATAGAACTGTAGCGGAATAGCGTTTTTTTTGCAATTTCACCTGATTTGGAATTTTTTTCCCGCTTCCCACTACACCATATGCAATATTAAATGGTGGCGTTGGAAAGTACAACTTGTCCCGCAAAAAACAAGCCGTCATACAGCTATGTGAACAGAAAAATAAAAGAGTTATGGCTGTTTGAAGGCAGGGAGCACAAAACGAAAATGCATGACCGAAATAACCTCCGGTACTGAAAGGGTTAAATGAACTATAATGAAATAATTAGTGATGAGCGAATCATTCAAAAAATTATTCGCCGAACATTCGACGAACTTTTCCTAAAATTCGTATATTCGACGAATAGATTCGTTGTATTTGCGTACAAAATATACGTTATTATGTGCTATTAGCGAACATTCGCTCACTAATAACGAACGTTCATTTACAAAATGCACGCAACTTCTTAGAAGATGTACGCATGAGCGTACAAATAGCTTATGAATCTCAGCGTACTATTGTCTAAGCGATTACGTAATACGCAGGCACGTACGAGGAGAGGCCGCGGCGTGCACTCCTCAGAGGCAGAGCGAATATTCGAGACATATATATGGTAAAGTGCAAATACAGTATTATAGGTATAATATACAAATTTTAAATATCACCTACCTAGTATGCTCACGGACACGTTTAAGTTTCTTTTCTTCTGACGCTTGTCATAGAACTGGAGCAGAGTCCCAAACTCAGTCGCAATTTGTAATCCACATAGGTAAAATTGTAATCCAAATGGGTAAAAAAAAGCAGCAAAGGTTCCTTAAAAAACCCTCTTTCAAGGGGCTCCCCAAATAACCTGAAAAGGGGGAAAGAGGGATGAGGCGCACGAAACTTAATTTCCTGAGTTGCCTCGTCATCCTCCTGCGCTGGAGAAAGGGGCGGAACTACGAGGGAGGAGTCTGCATTGCTGAATTGAATTCGTACGCAACAGCGTACAGAGTAACTAAATTATACGTAGAATAGCATATAATTTATAGGACACACTACGTAGCGAATGTGTACAAAAGCGAAGCGGATCACCTAATATTCGGATTCGCTTCGCAGCTGAAAAATCCCAAGATTCGATACGAATCTACTAAGCGGCGAATAGATTCAGTCATCTCTAGAAATAATGTTAGAAAAGATTCTGGGAATGGAATTTCGACCACACAGCCTTGGATTCTATTGTATAAATAATGTACTATCTAGTGGTAATTATAGCTGAGAAAGATCTTGTGGTATTAATTGCTGTGTAAGCATTTCCTACACACATTTTCTGCTAATTATGAAAATAATTTAGTAACTAGCACCATGTCATTTATGCTCTAAATTCCTGTGGGATTGTTGCTAGACATAAAGCTGACTATGGGTACATGTTTCTGGCAGCTTCTGTAACTGCATTTAACATATCCAAGAAGAAAATGACATGGACCACACTGGTATAATAAATCATCTTGAAAAGGCTTTCTTGTGCAGACTCTATGGGGAAAACTAAGAGATTATGGAATTTATTAAGACATTGGAATACCAATCCCCCAAAATGGTCCAAATTTACCTTGAGAGTCAATATACTGTATTGCTGATGTCAAGTTGAATTCACTTTTGGTATTGGTTAGCAATAGTTTTGTTATTTAAAGGGTCAGCATTCTACATAGTGTATGATTTTCAATCTTAAAGAGACCCCGTCACCAAATTTTTTATTTGACTTTATTTGAATAAAATATATGTTTTAATGAAATAATAAAATGTGTAAATAAATTTATTTAAAAAAAATGAAAGTTTCCCATACTAACTGAACTATGTATGGCCCCTGCTCTTCAAGTAAACTGCCGACTCCTCTGGAAGCTCCCGGCATGCAGTGGTGGTGACGTAATTTCCTCTCCAGACTGAATTGTACAGTGAAGATTAGAGCAGGTGCGCTGGATGAGTGAGATACAGAGCTGCTGGCAGACTAATTCATCCACCCAGAGATCCTGCTCTGAGCTTCACTGTACAGCGCAGTGAACTGTTGCACTTACCTTCACATTCTTCCCCTGCACTGCCCTCACCTACTCAGCATAATCTAGCAGTGTGGGCAGAGCGGCAGACATCCTGTCTGTCGGAGAGGACAGAGCCTGACTGTGCAGATGCTGACACCCTCTGCATAACAATCCTCCCCCACCTCATGGCTGAAGATATCTCCTCCCTCCATTACAACCCATTAGTCCCTGCACCCTAAGTGTAAGTTTACAGAAAAGAGTAATATATATTTGCTTCACATGTATATGAGTGCCTGTGTGTATAATGTATATCTTCTGTATTAGTGTTACTGTACAACTGTGTGTGTGTATATATATACTCTGTATATGTGTATGTATGTGTATATATATACCCTGTATACGTGTATGTGTGTATATATTCCCTATATATGTGTATGTGTGTGTATATATACCCTGTATATGTGTATATATGTGTGTATATATTCCCTGTATATGTGTATGTATATGTATATATACCCTGTATATGTGTATGTGTGTATATATTCCCTGTATATGTGTATGTGTGCATATATCCATATGTGTGTGTGTATATATATATATATATATATATATATATATATATACAGTGGAGGAAATAAGTATTTGATCCCCCACTGACTTTTAAAGTTTTAATAATAAAAAATAAATGAAACGTCTCATAATTTTATGCCAGCTTTATTTTAACAGTGCCACATAGAATATCAAAAGAAAAACGGAGAAAATTACATGAAATGAGAAATAAAAAATGATTTGCATTTCTTTGAGGGAAATAAGTATTTGATCCCCTAGGAAAACATCATTTAATACTTGGTTGCAAAACCCTTGTTGGCAAGCACAGCAGTCAGACGTTTCTTATAGTTTTTTATAAGGTTTGCACACACTTCAGGAGTAATTTTGGCCCACTCCTCTCTGCAAATCATCTCGATATCCTTAAGGTTTTTAGGCATGCATTTGGAAACGCGAAGCTTCAGCTCTCTCCATAGATTTTCGATGGGACTGAGGTCAGGAGACTGGCTAGGCCATTCCATGACCTTGATATGCTTCTTATGGAGCCACTCCTTTGTTTCCTTGGCTGTAAGTTTTGGGTCGTTGTCGTGCTGAAAGACCCATCCACGACCCATTTTCAGTGCCCTGGCGGAGGCAAGGAGGTTGTCACCCAGGATTTTGCGATACATGGCCCCATTTATCTTCCCGTCAATGCGGTGAAGTTGACCTGTGCCATTAGAAGAAAAACACCCCCAAAACATAATACTTCCACCACCATGCTTGACGGTGGGGATGGTATTCTTAGGGTCATATTCTGTATTTTTCTTCCTCCAAACACGTCGAGTTGAGTTGAGGCCAAAGAGCTCAATTTTGGTCTCATCTGACCACAGCACCTTCTCCCAGTCTCTCTCGGAGTCATTAATATGTTCATTGGCAAACTTGAGGCGGGCCTGGATGTGAGCCTTCTTGAGCAGAGGAACCTTGCGTGCACTGCAGGATTTTAAACCATTACGTCTCAGTGTATTACCAATGTTTTTTTTGGAGACTGTGGTCCCAGCTGCCTTGAGATCATTGCTCAGCTCCTCCCGTGTAGTTCTTGGCTGATTTTTAGCCTTTCTCATGATCAATGAGACTCCACGAGGTGATATCTTGCATGGAGCTCCAGGCCTGGGTCGATTGACAGTAATGTTGTACTTCTTCCACTTCCAAATAATTGCACCAACAATTGTCACCTTCTCATCCAGCTTCTTGCTTATGGCTTTGTAGCCCATTCCAGCCTTGTGTAGGTCAACAATTTTGTCCCTGACATCTTTAGACAGCTCTTTAGTCTTGCCCATGGTGGAGATGTTGGAGTGTCACTGAGACTGTTGGCAGGTGGCCTTTTATACAGGTGACAATTTGGGATAGGTGTCTCTCATCCAGGTAATGACTTCACTGTGATTAGGGTGTGTCAGTGGTCTGTGGGAGCCAACATTAGTCATGGTTTTACTAGGGGATCAAATACTTATTTCCCTCAAAGAAATGCAAATTATTTTTTTATTTCTCATTTCATGTAATTTTCTCAGTTTTTCTTTTGATATTCTATGTGGCACTGTTAAAATAAAGCTGGCATAAAATTATGAGACGTTTCATTTATTTTTTAGTGTTAAAACTTTTAAAGTCAGTGGGGGATCAAATACTTATTTCCTCCACTATATATATATATATATATATATATATATATATATATATATATATATATTCCCTGTATATGTGTATGTATGTGTGTATATATTCCCTGTATATGTGTATGTATGTGTGTATATATGCCCTGTATATGTGTGTACAGTACAGACCAAAAGTTCTCATTCAAAGAGTTTTCTGTATTTTCATGACTATGAAAATTGTAGATTCACACTGAAGGCATCAAAACTGTGAATTAACACTTGTGGAATTATATACTTAACAAAAAAGTGTGAAACAACTGAAAATATGTCTTATATTCTAGGTTCTTCAAAGTAGCCACCTTTTGCTTTGATTACTGCTTTGCACACTCTTGGCATTCTCTTGATGAGCTTCAAGAGGTAGTCACCTGAAATGGTTTTCACTTCACAGGTGTGCCCTGTCAGGTTTAATAAGTGGGATTTCTTGCCTTATAAATGGGGTTAGGACCATGAGTTGTGTTGGGCAAAAGTCAGGTGGATATACAGCTGATAGTCTTACTGAATAGACTGTTACAATTTGTATTATGGCAAGAAAAAAGCAGCTAAGTAAAGAAAAACGAGTGGCCATCATTACTTTAAGAAATGAAGGTCAGTCAGTCCGAAAAATTGGGAAAACTTTGAAAGTGTCCCCAAGTGCAGTCGCAAAAACCATCAAGCGCTACAAAGAAACTGGCTGACATGAGGAACGCCCCAGGAAAGGAAGACCAAGAGTCACCTCTGCTGCGGAGGATAAGTTCATCTGAGTCACCAGCCTCAGAAATCGCAGGTTAACAGCAGCTCAGATTAGAGAACAGGTCAGTGCCACACAGAATTCTAGCAGCAGACACATCTCTACAACTGTCCAAATTTGAGATATTTGGTTCCAACCACCGTGTCTTTATGCGACGCATAAAAGGTGAACAGATGGACTCTACATGCCTGGTTCCCACCGTAAAGCATGGACGAGGAGGTGTGATGGTGCTTTGCTGGTGACACTGTTGGGGATTTATTCAAAATTTAAGCCATAGTGAACCAGCATGGCTACCACAGCATCTTGCAGAGGCATGCTATTCCATCCGGTTTGCGTTTAGTTGGACCATCATTTATTTATCAACAGGACAATGACCCCAAACACACCTCCAGGCTGTGTAAGGGCTATTTGACCAAGAAGGATAGTGATGGGGTGCTATGCCAGATGACCTGGCCTCCACAGTTACCAGACCTGAACCCAATCGAGATGGTTTGGGGTGAGCTGGACCGCAGAGTAAAGGCAAAAGGGCCAACAAGTGCTAAGCATCTCTGGGAACTCCTTCAAGACTGTTGGAATACCATTTCAGGTGACTTCCTCTTGAAGCTCATCAAGAGAATGCCAAGAGTGTGCAAAGCAGTAATCAAAGCAAAAGGTGGCTACTTTGAAGAACCTAGAATATAAGACATATTTTCAATTGTTTCACACTTTTTTGTTAAGTATATAATTCCACATGTGTTAATTCATAGTTTTGATGCCTTCTGTGTAAATCTACAATTGTCATAGTCATGAAAATACAGAAAACTCTTTGAATGAGAAGGTGTGTCCAAAATGTTGGTCTGTACTGTATGTGTGTATATATTCCCTGTAAATGTGTATGTATGTGTGTATATATAGCCTGTATATGTGTATGTATGTGTATATATTCCCTATATATGTGTATGTATGTGTGTATATATACCCTGTATATGTGTATATATACCCTGTATATGTGTGCATGTATGTGTATATATTCCCTATATATGTGTATGTATGTGTATATATATTCCCTATATATGTGTATGTATGTGTGTATATATACCCTGTATATGTGTATGTATGTGTGTATGTATTCACTGTATATGTGTATGTATGTGTTTGTGTGTGTGTATATATATATATATATATATATATATATATATATATATATATATATATATAGTGAGTGTATATACTAACACACACACTATGTGTACTGTATCACTTTTTAATGATTTTTATTTTGTTTTTCTGGTTTTGAATATGCAAAAAAAAATTATAGCATTTTTTATCGCAAACGACGAAGGAGATAAATGACATGACTGTGTAGTGTGGATAGTCACGGATGCAGCAATACCAAATACATGGAGGGGATTTTATTCCAATTTTTTTTGATTGAACAACATTTTGGGAAAAAATGTGTATCTTTTTAATTGGATTTTTTTTTTCCTTTTTATTATTTAACTGTTTCATGAATGGGTGATTTTTCTGTTTTTTGCTTCTTTTTTTTTTTTTACTCCCAGCCTTTCCAAAGCCATAACTTTTGTTTTTCTTACATTTTAATACTAAAAAAAATAAAAATTTGGGAAAAATAGTTTTTTTCTTTGCATATTTCTTTACCATATTCGAACTCCCATAAATTTTATTTGTATGTGTACGGAGCAGTGTGAGCAGTCATTTTTGTGGAGAGATCTGTACTTTCCTTTGGTCACTTTTTATTCAATTTTTGTGGAAGGTGAAATGACCAAAAAACGTAGAAACGCCATTTTGGCTATTTTTTCCGTTTCACTTTTTGCTGTATGGGATAAATATTTTTTATATTTTAATATGATTGCCGTTGTGTTTATTTTAATTTTGGAGAAAGTGGGGTCATTTAATATATATATATATATATATATATATATATATATATATATATATATATAATTTTTAAAAATAATAGACAGGTCCTATCCTTATCCGTGATACGGACAAGAATAAAATATTATTTTTTTGTGGTACGGAAGCACGGACCAATAAGAGCTATTTAGTGCGTCTGCTCCGTGCCTTCACTCCGCACCAGTCCTGTTTGCGGTCTGCAATGCAGGCATGGCCTGCACACGATTGTGTGCATAAACCCTAAGGATAGGGCTACAGGACGACATTTGTCGTGCGACAATAAGTCGCGCGACACATAGGGCACAACTACACTGCTACATGTGTTGCGCAACATTGATGTCACACCAATGTCGTGCAACAATTTTTATAATGATAGTCTATCTTGAATGGATTTTTTGCTACTGTTGTGTCGCAGTCACAGCATGTCACAGACCGATACCATTGACTATCATTATAAAAATTGTCGTGCGACACATGTTGTCGTGTAGCCCTAGCCTAACAGATGATCTCTTGATTGCTTGTATAAGGCCAAACATACAGATATGAGTTCAGTGTAAGGAACTTGGTGCATGCGGCAGTGTTATTCACTAGACCAGCTCTCACAGGGACACGTAGCCTTCACACGGCCCTATGAATGGGTCTTCACCCGTTCCACAATTTTGCAGAACAGGTGCGGACCCATTCATTTCAATGGGGCCACAAAAGATGTGGATAGCACAACGTGGTTCTGTTCCATGGCCCTGCAAAAAAAGATAGAACATGTCCTATGCTTGTTCGCAACTATGGACAAGAATAGGCATTTTCTATGGTAGTGCTGGCCATGTGCGGTCCACAAATTGTGTAATGCACACGGGCCAGAATCTGTGTTTTGCGGATCCGCAAAGCGCTAAAGTCGTCTGAATGAGCCCTAACACACTGTAAGTTTATCGTATTTAACTTGCTTTTGTGTAAAAAAAAAAATGCGAGAATAAACAAACCATGCCACACATGTTTATTGACACGTTTTTTCTGTCATACAAAAAGTGTAGCGCAGGACTATGGGATCACCGCTACTCAGCGATCCTTGCCTTAGGTCTGAACTACACTGTGACTTTTTCTGTTGCGACTAATTTATTTTAACTATTGAATGACGGCTGCAGTTCACAAGATTGCATTCATTTGGACTACAGCTATAATTAAAGTCAATCAGTTGCGTTACAAAAAGTTGCAGTGTAATATTAGTCGATGGTGTCTTATTGCGACATACTGCAACATGACAGTAGATACAAAGATAAGCAGACAGTATAACACATGATAGGATTAGATACACAGCTCATAGAAGAGTATCACACATTATAGGATTAGATACATAGCTCAGCAGACAGTATCACACATTAGGATTAAATACACAGCTCAGCAAAGAGGATCACACATTATAGACTTAGATACACAGCTCAGCAGACAGTATCACACATGATAGGATTAGATACACAGCTCAGCAGATGGTAACACACGTGATATTGTTAGATACAGCAGTTCAGCAGTTTCACACATGATGGGATTGGATACACAGCCCAGTACACAGTATCACATAATAGGATTAGATACAGTGATTCAACAAACAGTATCACATATAAGATTAGATACACAGCTCAGACTAGTTACACAGGAGTGGCAGCACAGATGCACAAAGACTAGGCTTAGATACACCAGAACTGTCATGAGTGATAATGTGCTAATGTATATGATCCCATGATTTTTGAGACCGTAATTTTTATCCAGTGTCTCGGCCTATGTGTGATGCTGTGCTACTAATGCTATGTATCTAAGCCTGTTGAGGGTGATACTGTAGCAAAATCATTGCCTTTGCAGCATAGCATTATACATTTTAGGCTTAGATACACAGAATAAATCGCCTGCCTCAAATACAGGAGACTAGCAGCACAATATCACACATGATAGGGCCACTTATCCAGTATATGTAAGCCTATCTGAGTTATCATGCGGTTATATACAGGGATGTCTGTGAGCGGTGACACTGATAGGAGGCTCTGACTGCTGTGACACAGAGCTCACAGGCCTGGGGAGGCGGGGCTTGTATGCACACAACACAGCTGTTTTCTCTCGTAACATAATGACTGAATTTACTGTTGTTATGCTTCCAAAGGTATCTAATTGTGTGTTTAATTATTTGTATCTCCTCCCTACTGTGATGTAACTTAGTATACTCTGTGGTGACAGGGTCTCTTTAAACTCAGATATACATTTCAGAAATATGTTTCTATTAAACAGAACTAGTGTTCTGTGTGACAGCATATAAAGCAATTATCCAAAACATTAACTGAGTTTTCAATGAGCCAGCAGGACCCTTTAACCCACCTTAATTATTTATATCCGGGATCTATTTGTCTAACTGGATAATGGGCAGGTGAGGCAGATTCTGGAAAAATTTTATATGACACTCTGAGGTCTCCTAGGACTCAAATTTTGCTATTTCTCTCCTCTACCCCATTAAGCTCTTTAAAGCAATGGCATCAATAGCTGTCATTTATAGTTATGAGTAAATGCACGATTGCCTGTGTGTACTGTTCTGTTACATGTGTTATGCTACCTTATTATTATTATTATTATTATTTATTATTAAAGCGCCATTCATTCCACAGCGCTGTACATGTTGAAAGGGGTTTACATACATAGTCTAGACAATTGCTCTAGGACAAACAAGTTACAGACTGGTACAGAAGGAGAGAGGGCCCTGCCCGTGAAGGCTTACAATCTATGCGGTATGTGAGGACACAGTAGGTGAGGGTAAAGCTGGTCATGGCAGTGTAGCAGAAGCAGGGTCACAGGTTGTAGGCTTGTCTGAAGAGGTGGGTTTTCAGATTTCATTGTTATTGAAGTTATTATACTAGTTATTGAAGGCACATGATGTTTAAACACACAGTGTAATGGGAAAAAAACAATAGCTTGTTAGGACCAAGCATCCAAAAATTATGCCTTAACAGGGGCAGATCACTGTCCCTGTGTATACAGACACTTATGTTAATGTCATAAGAGACAGTTGCTTGTTCTACACCAGTGTCTAAAAATGATGCCTTAACAGGTGCAGAATGCCTGCCCATCTTAATACACACACAAGTGGTAATTGTGAGAAGAAATAGTGGCTTGTTCTAAAGTTGAACAAGACTGGAAAAATTCTCCCGTTTATATTCCATGCTGAAAACCTTCTGTAAGATGACACTAGAGGATGGACAAAATAGTATACAGAGAGCAAACTGGGCCAGTTCTCGCCATTGTTCCAATCTGGCTACCCAGAAGTCCATGGGGTCAGGGAAGAAAGGTAAGCACCAAAGAAAGGCCAGAGTCCTTGTAGGACTGAACCTGAACCTTGTTAAGGCTGTATGTCTTCATTTAGTGATTTGTGTCAGCCTGGTGTGGAATATGGAAAAACTGATCCATCATGTTGATGATACTGAATTGGCTGCTGCGACTTCTGCCTTTTGTGGTAGTGGAGATGGTGAGATGTAGGTGACTTGGCAGAGGGCAAAGAGGGGTCACCTGGTCAGACACTCAGGTGGCAGGTGTCTGCTCACCCAAAGCTGCAACAAGCTGCATACATAGTAAATCCTGGTAATAAAGCAATTTGGTCTCCCTTTTAGCAACCAGAAAACATTTCCGCATTTTGCTTTCATGGCAAGGGAGTAAAAGAATGATTACCCAGTAATAATTAGATTGCTTGATGGTAAGGATACATCTGTCATTACTTATAGCTTGCCATTCTTTTCAGCATCTTAGAGGACCGAGTTCTTTCTGGCTCTGCCCACCACTGAGATGACTCCTCCTCTTTCACCTCTCCCTCTAATGGAAGATCCTCATTCTCAACTTCCATCAACAGCTACTGGGTGGCTAGCAAGATGTGTAAGCTGTTCTTTTTCCGACACTTCTAATTGCATCAGTGTGAGCATCTGGGGGATGACATTGCTTATGCTGCAGTTCTCTCTACTGAAAAATCTGATGGCCTCTTCAAAGGACATGAGTACGTGACACATGTCTCTGATGGGCCGCCACTGCTAGGCCTCAAAATAACACATGCTCCATGTTCAGGTAGTATGGTACATAACATCATTGACCACTGTATTCTGCTTATAGAGACGCTCTAACATATGCAAGGTGCAATGTGAGGACATTCCCCTAGACATAGCCAGCACCATCTGTAAGCCACTGTACTTTTTCAAAGAGTGTTGCACCACTAAATTTATCACATGCACCATGCAGAGAGCGTGTGTTATTTTCCCCAAATGCAGTGCAGCCACAATGTTCCTGACCACCTTGCCCAGTATGAGTTGGTGAGGAGACAGCCAGTGGGATCTTTTCTGCTTGAGCCACTTTAGCAAGTGATTGGCTTTGTTGCTACTCTGGCCCATATGATAGGAGGGGGGTGGGAGTAACAATTTTCCCTGCTTCTGTTGGGGACAGGAGGATATTAATGAAGGAAGATATGGAGGAGGCATCTGGTTTGGGAAACAGAATGTCACAAACATGGAAGTGTCAATAGAACCTGGCCAGTAGTCCATGGTGTGCACCTTGCCAGACGAGAATTGTAAGGAGCAGCCCACATTCTCCACCAAGTGACAGCACAAGGCATGCATGACTTTTTTTGAGAAAGGCAATTAAGTGTTTTTGAGTGAGGCTAAGGGCATGCCATCAGTTCCCTAAAGCAGTGGTCCCCAACTCCAGTCCTTAGGGCCCACCTGCCGGTCAGGATTTCAGAATAACCCACAGAATGAATACCTGTGGTCAGTCCTGATGCACTGACACTAATTGTATCACCTGCTGAATACTAAGGAAATCCTGAAAACATGACTGGCAGGTGGGCCCTGAGGACCGGAGTTGGGGAACACTGCCCTAAAGGTAGTACAATCCACTAAGTGGTACAAGAGTGACTGCAATGCCAGCAACTTGGCCAGGTGGGAGTTTAGCTTGTGCACCAGCGGATTGCTAGGTGGGTAGGGTTGTTTACAGGCCACATATTCCATTATCAATGGCTGTCAATCGAGCATAGTAGCAGGGGAAAGAAAAGTCTGAGAAGCAGTAAGTGATGATGATGATGATGACATGGACACTGCACGTGGATGCACACTGGCTGCCTCAAATTAGACCCAGCAGAAGGAGAACACATTTGTAGCGCTAGCTGGCTGCAATTTCTACTTCCCCACAGGAACTAGTGATGCTTCTTGCTTAATTTAATCCTGTAGATCTTAAACACAGAGATGCTTTTGTTTTCCAGCATTGTGGGGAAAAAATGCCACTGAGCTAGCAACAGAGTTTGGCTTATGTCTGGTGATGATGGCATCATCAGTTCCCAAGATGTACATAATAAAAAAAAGATCTTGCCTTGGCCGTTTTTTGGAAGTTATTTCCCATACATTGCTTCTGTTCTTTATCGCTGCTGTTGCCACAACTCTGCTTCTCTGATATTTGCTCCTCCTCAGCAGCTTGATCTGGCTCCCAGGTCCTGTCCAGTACACAATCTTCATCATAATTACACTCCACACAACTTTTATCAGACTGTGATATGTCATTGTAAGCTCATTGGGCCCTCTCCAGATTATCAACACTGTATTTTCCATGGCCACTGTTGCAACCACTGCCACCATCATGGCTACAAATACCATTTCTCCCACCGCTATGCATGGATATAAGGAGGCAGTTGTTTCAGTAAAATGTTTTTAAACTACATTTACATACACTACAGTTATTTTTGCTTTACAAAATGTTTTAACTATATAGTATGTTGCAGTAATAGAATGTGTATACTAAAACAAGTATGAAAAGTCAGTTTTTGCAGTAAAAGGTTATTAAACTACATAGTATATTGCAGTAATAGAATGCCTTCATCCACATGGGTATAAGGACTCAATTTTTACAGTAACATTTTTTTGAACTACAAAGTATTTTGCAGTAAAATAATGTGCTCACTAAGGCTGCTTTCACACATTCAGTGTTTGGTCAGTGATTTCTATTAGTGATTGTGAACCAAAACCAGCAGAGGAAGCTACAATAGGATAAGGTATAGTGAAAAGATTTGCACCTGTTCTTTGTTTTTGACTAGCACATTGTTTTGGCTCACAATCACTGATGGAAATCAATGATCAAATACTTACCAGCCTAACACAGGTAAAAGAAGGCAGTTTTTGTGGCAGTGTTTGAACTACACAGTATATTGAAGTAATAGAATGTGTTCTATAACATGGGTATACCAAGTCAGTTTTTGCAGTAAAATGTGTTTGAACTGATTGGTATCTTTCAGTAATATAAAACATTTATTGCAGTAAAAGTAAAATGTGTTCAATAACATGTTATTGCAGCTTTGCTGTAACTACCTGTTATCTTGCAGTAATATTCAACACATTCAGTTACACAGGTATAACACATTGAAATGCCCTGAAACTAAAGCTGATTTGTAGAAGAAGAAAAAAGTGTTATTGCTCACATTTGCAGCAGAATATATTCTATTACATTCCAGTGGAAACAAGTTACTGAACTGTAGAAACAATAAAAAGCAAATGTAAAGCAGAACTAGTTGCCAGGAAGCTACATGAAACAACTGTGACAGTGACCAGTCCTTCATTCTCTTTATATGCTTTCCCTGATCAAATCAAACCTAATATTTACCCAATTATATTCTCCTATTCTCTCCCTATCATATCCTTTTGTTTTCCCTATAACACTAGATTACTGGCTTGTGCCTGTAATTTTTTTGTGAGATACTGTAACAAGACATCATATTGGGTACCTAGTTGAACACAGAATGGCATTCTATGAGGTTCTCAGTATTAGGACCATACTGCTTCTAGTTGATCAGGCTAATTGTGCACCTCTGAACCAACCAAGGAAAGCCCTCTCCCCACTTTCTTTCAGTGTCATGTGATCCTCTGTCTTCTTCCTAGTTTTCGCCACCAATTTTCACAGTAAAATGACACTGAGAGCAGTTTTTTACATAATTTATCTGAAATGAATCGACAAAACGTTGGATGTGCTTGGATACAAAAATTTTTGTGAAATTTGCAATGAATTCTTTTAGTTTAGAATCAATTCACCCATCTCTAATAGTTCCACAAATTTAAAAAACAAACTGATTTGAATGTGTCCTAAAACCCTAAAATACAGATTAAATATGCTTATATGCTTTGCATATGCTTTTATTTATCCACTCGTAAAGAACAGTGTCTGAGTAGCAAATGATAACTGCAGTCCATCTCAGCAGCTGTATGAAAGTTGTGGTCAATAGCATAGCATTATTTCTTTGTGGTGATGCAGAACCTCATTTTACATTACAAGCCCAAACTTCCTATAGTCTTCTGTACTGCTGACTGATAATTTCCTCAACATAGCAGAGAGATGGATGCTGCAGTGCTGAGTGTTCTTTTAAATGGCTACATGACAATTTTATTTACCCTATATGAATAAAATGGCATGCCATTTTATAGCCAAATAGTAAAGAGTAGAGATGAGCAAATATGTTCTAAAGTTCAGGAATTCAACACAAATTTTCAACAATGTTGAAGTTTGAAAGAGACAAAAAAAGAGAGAGACAGAGGGCAGAAAGAAAGGGGAGAAGGAAGAGAGGCAGAGATCGGGCAGTTGTGATTCAAATTTTATTTACACCTGAATCGAATTGGACATTCAATTGGGACTTGAATTGAATTTTAAGAAATTGACTTATCTCTCATACAAAGGGAAAAGTGACTATAGAATTGCAGAAATTAGGTAATGCAAGCCATCTGAAAGTTTTTTACATACCTGCACAAAGGTCAGGCTTCAGACTGATCTACACATAATAGTTAGACAGTCTGTCACTAACAATATAACATTTCATTTATAGCTAGAAAAAGAGTTACATACACATTTGAAATGCCAATTCAATGTCTTTATTGTCTAGAACATACAAAAATCAAAATATTACATTGTAATCCATTTAAATATTTTCATACGAATTATAATATCTATGGACTCATCTACAGTATACGTCTCAACAGTCTTTAAGTGACTTTCTATTTTCTATGCCTACAAACTCTCATAAAAATCTCTTTCTAGTGGAAATTGTTTTTCTCTGAATATCTACTTTTCTGCAGTCTTCTGTGCATAAGAAATGCAATACCTCCCATCAGTGTGCACAGCAAAGCCAAAAATCCGACTGTTATTCCCAAGCCAACAGCAGTGCTCACAATTTCTTGAGAATCCTTGTTAGAATCACCTGGAAGGTTAAAACAATTTATATGTTATGAATTAATGGATCCCACAAGTCCACAAATAGATATAATTTTATTGAAAAATATATTTGCATTTATTTAGGAAAGAAAGCAATTTTGACTTGTAGATTTCTTAACATATTCAAGCTAGTTTTCTGGTGGGCTGAACACCATATTTATAATGCCCCCGTGTTGAAAACAAAAATGTATGGGTATTTTGGCTCTCACTAACCATGACTAATTTACTTAAATGGAATCTGTCAGCAGCCACTTCCGTATCCAACTGTTTGCACAGATACATAGCTATAGTTTACCCGATTAAAATGTTGTTTTCCTTTTGTTGATCAGAGGCTTCGTTTCTGAGTTATGACACCTTTTCCTAATATTCAGTAGTTGGTGCAAAGAGGGCATCTACATAGCTCTAATTGCACCCAATCTTCGCTCATTTCTGGGCCAGTCTCTTCCTCGTTGCAGTAATTGACAAGGCCAGGCAGTGGCAAAGCAGTGAGGGAGGGACTGGCCACTTAATGAAGTGGAGTTTGGATATAAAAAGAGAACTGGTGACACCCTTATTGCACTAAACTACTAATTTACATACTTGGAAAAAGCATCATCACTTTGGAATGGAGCCTCAGATCAACAAATAAAAAGTAGCATTTAATCAGGTGAACCACATCTATGTGTCTAAGCAAATAATTATGTAGGTCACTGGTAACAGGCTTTCTTTAACACATACAATTAGTGCATGTTGTTATTAATATGGTGCATTCTATTCTGGGGTGAGGCCAAAACCCCATTTCTAAAGTGTACTAGTAAAAAACTATTGTATTCCACCATTTGCCAACCGAAACTGTTTTGTATGATACAAAGAACAAATCAACTCATATGAATCTGAACTGCAATGACATTACATACACTACCGTTCAAAAGTTTGGGGTCACCCAGACAATTTTTTGTTTTCCATGAAAACTCACACTTTTATTTATCAAATGAGTTGCAAAATTAATAGAAAATATACAGTGCCTTGCGAAAGTATTCGGCCCCCTGGAACTTTTCAACCTTTTGCCACATTTTAGGCTTCAAACAAAAAGATATAACATTTTAAGTTTTTGGTGAAGAATCAACAACTAGTGGGTCACAATTGTGAAGTGGAACGAAATTTATTGGATCATTTAAACTTTTTTTTTTAATAATAAAACTGAAAAGTGTGGCGTGCAAAATTATTCGGCCCCCTTGCATTAATACTTTGTTGCACCACCTTTTTCTGCGATTACACCTGCAAGTCGCTTGAGGTATGTCTCTATCAGATTTGCACATCTAGAGACTGAAATTCTTGCCCATTCTTCCTTGCAAAACAGCTCAAGCTCTTTGAGGTTGGATGGAGAGCGTTTGTGAACAGCAGTTTTCAGCTATTTCCATATATTCTCAATTGGATTCAGGTCTGGACTTTGACTTGGCCATTCTAAGACCTGGATATGTTTATTTTTTAACCATTCCATTGTAGATTTTGCTTTATGTTTCGGATGATTGTCTTGTTGGAAGATAAATCTCCGTCCTAGTCTCAGGTCTTTTGCAGACTCCAACAGGTTTTCATCCAGAATGGTCCTGTATTTGGCTCCATCCATCTTCCCATCAATTTTAACCATCTTCCCTGTCCCTGCTGATGAAAAGCAGGCCCAAACCATGATGCTGCCACCACCATGTTTGACAGTGGGGATGGTGTGTTCAGGGTGATAAGCTGTGTTGCTTTTACACCAAACATATCGTTTTGCATGGTTTCCAAAAAGTTCGATTTTGGTTTCATCTAACCAGAGCACCTTCTTCCACATGTTTGGTGTGTCTCCCAGGTGGCTTGTGACAAACAGTAAACGAGACTTTTTATGGATATCTTTGAGAAATGGCTTTCTTCTTGCCACTCTTCCATAAAGGCCAGATTTGTGAAGTGTTCGACTGATTGTTGTCCTACTCTCCCACCTCAGCTGTAGATCTCTGCAGTTCATCCAGAGTGAACATGGGCCTCTTGGCTGCATCTCTGATCAGTCTTCTCCTTGTTTGAGATGAAAGTTTAGAGGGACGGCCGGGTTTTGGTAGATTTGCAGTGGTCTGATACTCCTTCCATTTCAATATGATCGCTTGCACAGTGTGTGCCTGGTGTGTTCCTTAGTCTTCATGATGCTCTCTGTGCTTTAAACAGAACCCTAAGACTATCACAGAGCAGGTGCATTTATACGGAGACTTGATTACACAGAGGTGGATTCTATTTATCTTCATCAGTCATTTAGGACAACATTGGATCATTCAGAGATCCTCAATGAACCTCTGGAGTGAGTTTTCTGAACTGAAAGTAAATGGGCCGAATAATTTTGCACGCCCCACTTTTCAGTTTTATTATTACAAAAAAAGTTTAAATGATCCAATAAATTTTGTTCCACTTCACAGTTGTGACCCAATTGTTGTTGATTCTTCACAAAAATTGTAAAATGTTATATCTTTTTGTTTGAAGCCTGAAATGAGGCAAAAGGTTGAAAAGTGCCAGGGGGGCGAATACTTTCGCAAGGCACTGTACTCAAGACATTGACAAGGTTAGAAATAATGATTTTTATTTGAAATAATAATTTCCTCCTTAAAACTTTGCTTTCGTCAAAGAATGCTCCATTTGCAGCAATTACAGCATTGCAGACTTTTGGCATTCTAGCTGTTTTGCTGAGGTAATCTGGAGAAATTTCACCTCAGGCTTCCAGAAGCCCCTCCCACAAGTTGGATTGGCTTGAAGGGCACTTTTTGCGTACCATACGGTCAAGCTGCTCCCACAACAGCTCAATGGGGTTGAGATCTGATGACTGCACTGGCCACTCCATTACAGATAGAATACCAGCTGCCTGCTTCTTCCCTAAATAGTTCTTGCATAATTTGGAAGTGTGCTTTGGGTCACTGTCCTGTTGTAGGAGAAAATTGGCTCCAATCAAGCACTGTCCACAGGGTATGGCATGGCGTTGCAAAATGGAGTGATAGCCTTCCTTATTCAAAATCCCATTTACCTTGTACTAATCTCCCACTTTACCAGTACCAAAGCAACCCCAGACCATCACATTACCTCCACCATGCTTGACAGATGGCGTCAGGCACTCTTCCAGCATCTTTTCAGTTGTTCTGCGTCTCACAAATGTTCTTCTGTGTGATCCAAACATCTCAAACTTCGATTTGTCTGTCCATAACACTTTTTTCCAATCTTCATCTGTCCAATGTCTGTGTTCTTTTGCCCATATTAATCTTTTCCTTTGATTATCCAGTCTCAGATATGGCTTTTTCTTTGCCACTCTGCCCTGAAGGCCAGCATCCCGGAGTTGCTTCCTCACTGTAGATCTTGACACTGGCGTTTTGCGGGTACTATTTAATTAAGCTGGCAGTTGAGGACCTGTGAGGCGTCTATTTCTCAAACTAGAGACTCTAATGTACTTGTCTTGTTGCTCAGTTGTGCAGCGGGGCCTCCCATTTCTCTTTCTACTCTGGTTAGAGCCTGTTTATGCTGTCCTCTGAAGGAAGTAGTACACGCCTTTGTAGGAATTCTTCCGTTTCTTGGCAATTTCTGGAATAGCTTTTATTTCTAAGAACAAGAATAGACTGTCGAGTTTCACATGAAAGTTCTTTTTTTCTGGCCATTTTGAGTTTAATTGAACCCACAAATGTAATGCTCCAGATTCTCAACTAGCTCAAAGGAAGGTCAGTTTTATAGCTTCTCTAACCAGCAAAACTGTTTTCAGCTGTGCTAACATACTTGCAAAAGGGCAAAAAGCCTTCTTACACAGCAAACACAATGTACCATTAGAACACTGGAGTGATGGTTGCTGGAAATGGGCCTCTATACACCTATGTAGATATTGCATTAAAAACCAGACGTTTGCAGCTAGAATAGTAATTTACCACATTAACAATGTATAGAGTGTATTTCTGATTAATTTAATGTTATCTTCATTGAAAAAAACTGTGCTTTTCTTTCAAAAATAAGGAAATTTCTAAAAATGAAAATGCCCAGTTGGGCACTTGGTGTCTCATTTGCATATCCAAATTATTTTTGCAATAATAGTACCAAAGGCATGGTGTGAACACTGTTGTAGTGCAAAACAGAACTTTTCCATTATTTATAAATGCTAAATATAGGTAACAGATTCCCTTTAAGCAATGTGAAACTGTTACCATGATCTAAACAATGGGTTGTGCAGTCTTATTTTTATATAAAAGCTCTGTTTCACCTTAGCATTAGATATATATGCTAAACATAGGTCACAGCCTCACTTTAACAGTGTTTTAAGAAGAATGTATCAAAAATGTTGCAATATTCTGTATTGTTCCTACTTGATAAATATGTAATGCACAAGAACCATGTATTATTTGATTTCATTTAAAATGTAAAATGAACTGTTAAATACTTACTGGAGTTTGAATTGGTCGATTCTTCTGTAAAGAACAAAATAGTAAAAAATATTGATTATGTTATTATACTTTTTAATACCTTTGTCTTATGAGAGCTTCCTGACAATTACTGGAATACAGTCAGTTTCTGTGTCATAAGAACTATGCTGTAACAATACATAAAAGTGGAATTGGCTCACAAGCACTGATGGAAATTATTGATCAGACACTTGCCAAACACTGTGTGAAAGTGGCCTAAGGGTGCATTCATATCACTGTTTTAGCTTTCCTTTCTTCTGATCTGTCAGAAGAAGAGAGAAAAAAAAACAGGATCCAGTAAAAAAAAAAAGGATCCTGTTGCATCAGTTATGCATAGGATTGTATATGATCCGTTCTTGTACAGGTTCCTGTTTTTTTTTTCTCTCTCTCTCTCTTCTTCTGATGGATCAGAAGAATGGAAAGCTAAACGGTGATGTGAACTCAGCCTAAGGCCTCATGCACACGAACGTATTTTGTTTCCGTGTCCGTTCGTTTTTTTTTTTTTTACGGATAGGATGCGGACCCATTCATTTCAATGGGTCAGCAAAACATGCAGACAGCACACCATGTGCTATCCGCATCAGTATGTCCGTTCCGTAGCCCCGCAAAAAAAATAGAACATGTCCTATTCTTGTCCGTTTTGCAGACAAGGATAGGCATTGTTACAATGGATCCGCAAAAAAAAACAGAAACACGGATGCCATACAGAACATTAGAGATGAGCGAGTAGTATTCGACCGAGCCGGTATTCGATCGAATACTACGCTATTCGTCATACTCGATTTCGATCGAGTATAACGGCGATGACGCACTTAAAATTCGTTTCCCCTCCCACCTTCCCTGGCGCTTTTTTTACACCAATCACTATGCAGGGGGGGTATGATAGGTCCTCGGAGCACGCTGGCATCGCGAGAACGGCGTCTACATGCATTGGCTGGAAAAACCATGTGACCTCGAATCATAAAAACTCAGCTCTTCCTGCTCGTTCGCATATGCTGCATGAACGTAGTCAGGGACAGAGGCCCGAGCAGGGAGAGACAGGCTTTAGCTGTATGAAAGTCAGGCAGGACCCCAAAAGTATATAACAGAAGCTCAGAATATCGCATTTACCACCATATATACCGGCTACCAGCGGACAGGAGAGTGATTGACAGCCCTTATCAGGGCTACTATACTGCACGGTATATAGCTTATTCTAACTATATACACTCTGCACAGAACGGCTGCTTTATTGAGGGATAGCTGCTGGAGTAGGGACAGACAGAGGCATTAGTGGTGTATTAACACCTATATACAAAACTATATTTGGCACTACTGTTGTGCTTTCTCTGTGCCAACAAAACCCTGTTATATACCTGGTGTGTATACGCACCATTTGACCTTCTGGCAGTATACGGCTGTATACGCCAAGTATTTTTCTAAAAAAAAAAGTATATTTGGCACCACTGTTACGCGTTCTGTGTGCCAGCAAAACCCTGTTAATATACCTGGTGCGTATAGGCATCTATTGACCTTCTGGCAGTATACGGCTGTATAGCCAAGTGTTCTCCTAAAAAATAAAGTATATTTGGCACCACTGTTGTGCGTTCTGTGTGCCAGCAAAACCCTGTTAATATACCTGGTGCGTATAGGCATCTATTGACCTTCTGGCAGTATACGGCTGTATAGCCAAGTGTTCTCCTAAAAAATAAAGTATATTTGGCACCACTGTTGTGCGTTCTGTGTGCCAGCAAAACCCTGTTAATATACCTGGTGCGTATAGGCATCTATTGACCTTCTAGCAGTATACGGCTGTATAGCCAAGTGTTCTCCTAAAAAATAAAGTATATTTGGCACCACTGTTGTGCGTTCTGTGTGCCAGCAAAACCCTGTTAATATACCTGGTGCGTATAGGCATCTATTGACCTTCTAGCAGTATAAGGCTGTATAGCCAAGTGTTCTCCTAAAAAATAAAGTATATTTGGCACCACTGTTGTGCGTTCTGTGTGCCTGCAAAACCCTGTTAATATACCTGGTGCGTATAGGCATCTATTGCCCTTCTAGCAGTATACGGCTGTATAGCCAAGTGTTCTCCTAAAAAATAAAGTATATTTGGCACCACTGTTGTGCGTTCTGTGTGCCAGCAAAACCCTGTTAACATACCTGGTGCGTATAGGCATCTATTGACCTTCTAGCAGTATACGGCTGTATAGCCAAGTGTTCTCCTAAAAAATAAAGTATATTTGGCACCACTGTTGTGCGTTCTGTGTGCCAGCAAAACCCTGTTAATATACCTGGTGCGTATAGGCATCTATTGACCTTCTAGCAGTATACGGCTGTATAGCCAAGTGTTCTCCTAAAAAATAAAGTATATTTGGCACCACTGTTGTGCGTTCTGTGTGCCAGCAAAACCCTGTTAATATACCTGGTGTGTATAGGCATCTATTGACCTTCTGGCAGTATACGGCTGTATACGCCAAGTATTTTTCTAAAAAATAAAGTATATTTGGCACCACTGTTGTGCGTTCTGTGTGCCAGCAAAACCCTGTTAATATACCTGGTGCGTATAGGCATCTATTGACCTTCTGGCAGTATACGGCTGTATACGCCAAGTATTTTTCTAAAAAAAAAAGTATATTTGGCACCACTGTTGTGCGTTCTGTGTGCCAGCAAAACCCTGTTAATATACCTGTTGCGTATAGGCATCTATTCACCTTCTGGCAGTATACGGCTGTATACACCAAGTATTTTTCTAAAAAAGAAGTATATTTGGCACCACTGTTGTGCGTTCTGTGTGCCAACAAAACCCTGTTAATATACCTAGTGCGTATAGGCATCTATTGACCTTCTGGCAGTATACGGCTGTGTACGACAAGTATTCTCCTAAAAAAATACATATTTTGCAGAACGCGTGGCAAAAAAAAGGTAAACGCCTGAAATGCGGAGGGCTAGCGCAAAGGGACGTGGACGAGGACGGGGGCGCGGAAATGCTGGTGGGGGCACAAACCGCGTTGAAGCCAGTGGGGATACAATGCGAGCTAGTGAGGGGCAGCCAGCATTCCTCTCATCCAGCATCCCTGTCTTTATAGGACAGTTAAGCGGGGGGTGGGTTACACCGCTGTTGAGGCCTGAGCAGCATGAACAGGTGGTGCAATGGATAGCCGATAACGCTTCCACTCACTTGTCCACCACCCAGTCATCCACACAGTCTCACTCTGACCCTCCTTTCTCCCAACCTGGCCAACAGAGTCATCCCACCCTTGACCCCTCCCAGGAGCTCTTTTCGGGTCCTTTTCCAGATGTGCTGCAAGAATCCCAGGAGCTAGCAGAGGAATTTGTTTGTAGTGATGCCCAAACACTTGAGTATCCGCGCGAAGCTCCCCCATCGAGGCCTCGTACTTCTGTGGTGTGGAGATTTTTTAATGTTTGCGCGGACAACAAACTGAGCGCGGTTTGCGCACTCTGCCACTCAAAACGAGTAGGCGCTCTGAGAAGAGCAATCTGACCACCTCAGTCATGCGGCGTCACTTGGAAGTCAAGCACTGGGCTGAGTGGGAGAGAGCAAACGCAATACAACCTGCGCCCGGTCTTGCTGCCACTGCCTCTTCCCCTTTGTTGTGTGCTGCCACTGCGGTCCAGACCTCCAGCCAGGACACCTCCACATCTGCCTCTGCCTCGGCTACTTTGGGGCCTTCTCCTTCAGCCTCCCCTTCCCCCGCATCTTCACCTGCACCTTCATACTCCTCGTCCCATCAACTGTCCATCTCGCAGGCGTTCGACCGCAGACGGAAGTACGCCTCGAATCACCCCCAAGCCCAAGCCTTAAACTGACACATCTCCAAACTGCTGGCCCTGGAGATGTTGCCGTTTAGGCTTGTGGAGACGCAGGCCTTCCGCGACCTGATGGCGGCTGCCGCTCCTCGCTATTCCGTCCCTAGCCGCCACTACTTTTCCCGGTGTGCCGTCCCCGCCCTGCACCAGCACGTGTCGCGTAACATCAGGCGGGCCCTGAGTTACGCAGTCAGCGCAAAGGTCCACTTGACCACCGACTCGTGGACAAGCGCTTGCGGCCAGGGACGCTACATCTCTTTGACGGCACACTGGGTGAATGTTGTGGAAGTGGGGACGGGGTCGCAAACAGAGACGGCCTACCTACCACCCCCGCCCAAGATTGCCAGCATGGGTTCTGATAAACCCCCCTCCTCTTCCTCTTCCTCCTCCTCCTCCTCCTCTGCCTTAACATTGCCCTCAGCCGCTAGCTGGAAGCGTTGCAGCACTGGCGCGGGGAGACGTCAGCAGGCGGTGCTTAAGCTCATCAGCTTGGGCGACAGGAAGCACAGCGCCCCAGAGGTGAGGGACGCCATATTGCAGCAGACGGAGATGTGGCTGTCGCCGCTGCAGCTAGGACCAGGCATGGTCGTGTGCGATAACGGCCGTAACCTGGTGGCGGCTCTGGAGTTTGCCGAACTCAATCACGTACCATGCCTGGCCCACGTTTTTAATTTGGTAGTCCAAAAATTTTTAAAGACTTACCCCAATCTGGCAGAGCTACTGGTGAAAGTGGGGCGCTTGTGCGCTCATTTTCGGAAGTCAACTGTAGCTGCTGCTAGCTTAAAAAAACTCCAGCAACGCCTCCATTTGCCTGAACATCGGCTGTTGTGCGACCTGCCGACTCGCTGGAATTCCACCTATTCCATGTTGGCCAGGGTGTGTGAGCAGCAGAGAGCATTGATGGAGTACCAGATGATGAATCCACGCGTGCCTCCAACTCAGCTCCCTCAGTTTGCCAACCACGAGTGGCCATGGATGGCAGACATATGCGATGTATTGCGTATCTTTGAGGAGTCCACCAAGAAGGTCAGCAGCGAGGACGCTATAGTGAGCCTAACCATCCCGCTCCTATGCGTCCTTAAAGAAACGCTCATCGCAATAAGGGAGAACGCATTGCACACAGAGGAGACGGGGGTAGGAGGAGACGCAACGGAGCTAGACAGTCAGACCACACTTTTGTCTGCTTCTCGGTGGCAGTTGCAGGAGGAGGAGGATGAGGACGACGTGGAGGTGGCTGTGGAAGAGGAGGAGGATGCTGGCGGCGAGGGTAGCAGTCAGGCTGTGTGCGTCCCATTGGTTCAGCGCGGATGGGGCGGAGAGGAGGCGGAAGAGGAGGAAATGGCAAATGATCCTTCTGGTGGGGCAGTGACGTCATGCCTATTCAGAGTCTGGCACACATGGCTGACTTCATGCTGGGCTGCTTTTCCCGGGACACATGTGTTGTCCGGATATTGGAGAACAAACTATACTGGGTCTTCGCACTCCTGGACCCCCGGTATAAAGATAACTTCTCCTCTTTTTTTCCGGTAGAGGAGAGGACGAATCGATTGCTGGAATACCAGAGGGAACTCGTGCAGAACATGATGGAGATTTTCCCACCCACCATCGCTGGCGGCAGAGAGGACAGTGTCTCCCAGAGTCTGACAACATCGATCAGGCCCACAGCCACCAGGGGAACACTCTCCAAGGTGTGGGACACGTTCATGGCACCCCCTCGTGCAACTTCCATCACTGCGGGGCCCACTATCAGCAGGAGGGACAAGTATCGGCGGATGTTGTGGGAGTACCTGGCAGACCGTACCCCTGTCCTCCCCGATCCCTCGGCGCCCTACACTTACTGGGTCTCCAAGTTGGACACGTGACTGGAACTGTCCCTGTACGCCTTGGAGGTGCTTGCCTGCCCTGCCGCCAGCGTGCTATTAGAAAGGGTGTTCAGCGCAGCCGGGGGCATTATAACCGATAAGCGCAGCCGCCTGTCAACCAACAGTGCCGACAGGCTGACGCTAATCAAAATGAACAGCAAGTGGATTGACCCGGACTTTGCTTCTACAACAGTGGAAAGCAGCCAAAAGTGAAGTGCCATCTGTATGAAGTGCCATTTCCTCCTCCTCCTCCTCCTCCTTAACCGCCGTAGAATTGCTCCATTAAAAAAAAAAAGAAAAAATTATTATGGCTCAGCTCTTGGGCCTTAATACAATTTTTAAGAGGTCTCAGCTTTTGGGCCTTAATACAATTTTTAAGAGGTCTCAGCTCTTGGGCCTTAATACAATTTTTAAGAGGTCTCAGCTCTTGGGCCTTAATACAATTTTTAAGAGGTCTCAGCTCTTGGGCCTCCACACAATTTTTAAGAGGTCTCACCTCTTGGGCCTTAATACAATTTTTAAGAGGTCTCAGCTCTTGGGCCTTAATACAATTTTTAAGAGGTCTCAGCTCTTGGGCCTTAATACAATTTTTAAGAGGTCTCAGCTCTTGGGCCTCCACACAATTTTTAAGAGGTCTCACCTCTTGGGCCTTAATACAATCTTTAAGAGGTCTCAGCTCTTGGGCCTTAATACAATTTTTAAGAGGTCTCAGCTCTTGGGCCTCCACACAATTTTTAAGAGGTCTCAGCTCTTGGGCCTACAAACAATTTTTAAGAGGTCTCACCTCTTGGGCCTTAATACAATTTTTAAGGGGTCTCAGCTCTTGGGCCTTAATACAATTTTTAAGAGGTCTCAGCTCTTGGGCCTCCACACAATTTTTAAGAGGTCTCAGCTCTTGGGCCTTAAAACAATTTTTAAGAGGTCTCACCTCTTGGGCCTACAAACAATTTTAAGAGGTCTCAGCTCTTGGGCCTTAATACAATTTTTAAGAGGTCTCAGCTCTTGGGCCTCCACACAATTTTTAAGAGGTCTCAGCTCTTGGGCCTTAATACAATTTTTAAGAGGTCTCAGCTCTTGGGCCTCCACACAATTTTTAAGAGGTCTCAGCTCTTGGGCCTTAATACAATTTTTAAGAGGTCTCAGCTCTTGGGCCTTAATACAGTTTTTAAGAGGTCTCAGCTCTTGGGCCTTAATACAATTTTTAAGAGGTCTCAGCTCTTGGGCCTCCACACAATTTTTAAGAGGTCTCACCTCTTGGGCCTTAATACAGTTTTTAAGAGGTCTCAGCTCTTGGGCCTTAATACAATTTTTAAGAGGTCTCAGCTCTTGGGCCTCCACACAATTTTTAAGAGGTCTCACCTCTTGGGCCTACAAACAATTTTTAAGAAGTCTCACCTCTTGGGCCTTAATACAATTTTTAAGAGGTCTCAGCTCTTGGGCCTCCACACAATTTTTAAGAGGTCTCAGCTCTTGGGCCTTAATACAATTTTTAAGAGGTCTCAGCTCTTGGGCCTCCACACAATTTTTAAGAGGTCTCACCTCTTGGGCCTACAAACAATTTTGAAGAGGTCTCACCTCTTGGGCCTTAATACAATTTTTAAGAGGTCTCAGCTCTTGGGCCTCCACACAATTTTTAAGAGGTCTCACCTCTTGGGCCTTAATACAATTTTTAAGAGGTCTCACCTCTTGGGCCTTAATACAATTTTTAAGAGGTCTCAGCTCTTGGGCCTCCACATAATTTTTTCGAGGGCTCACCTCAAGGGCCTCCATATAATTTTTTCAAGGTCTCACCTCAAGCTAACTTTGCGCACTCATTAAAAAATCTTCACAACAAGGACCTAAGAGCCCTCGATGGGAGAGCTTTGTGTGGGGGCCTGTTATAGGGAAGAGATGCGGCCCTGCGGACTCTAGCCTGCCTTCTTCATAAGCCTCTGGCCACCCCACGGCCTCTTCCTGCCTTTTGCGGTCCTACACATCCCTCAACATCCCCACTGCTTTACCTGCTAGATATGACACTGGGCCAGGTCGGGTCACTGACTTCGTCATACTCAACCACCTCCTCTTACACTGCCTCACTTTGCTCCTCCTCCGGCCCACCCGACATACCAACAGCCTCCCTTGCTGGCAACTGTGTCTCATCATCGTCCCTAATCATTTTACACTTTAGTGCCCGTTCCACACCACCATCAGCTAGAGATGGAGCTTGCTCCAGTGTTTGGGCATCAGAACAAACAAAATCCTCAGATAGCTCCTGCGATTCTTGCAGGACTGGCGAGGAGTCAAAATCAGGTAAGGGACCTGAGAAAAGTTCCTGGGAGTGGGCATGGGTGGGAGCACTCGGTTGATAACATTGGGCAGGGTGGGAGGAAGGAGGGTCAGAGTGAGGTCCCTGCAGTTTCTGCAGGCTATCGACGAGACTGGACTTTGTGGACTTGACTGGCTGGTGGACAGATTTAACAAATCTAGAAGGAGAAGGAGGGGTTTGCCGAGCTGTCTGTAAGGGTTGCGTAAATCCTGACAGAACCAAGGCCCAAAACTTGGGTGGGGGTAGCAGGTTTGCCCGTCCCCGCCTCCACAACATTCACCCAGTGTGCTGTCAGGGAGATGTAGTATCCCCGGCCTCAAACGCTTGTCCAAGTGTTGGTGGTCAAATGGCCTTTTGCAGTAACCGTGTTACTCGGGCGTGGATGATGTTTTGGGACATCTGCTAGGGCAAGGCAGGGATGGCACAGAGGGAAAAATAGTGATGGCTAGGGACAGGATACTGATGGATGGCAGCCCCCATCAGGTTGCGGAAAGCTTTCATTTCTACAAGCCTAAATGGCAACATCTCAAGCGCCAACAATTTGGGCATTTTAAGGCTTCTGCATGTGTTTGAGTTGTTTTTACATTTTAAAGAAGACATGTCTGACCACATCTCACACACAGCTATGACAGTGACCAGTCCCTCTTTCTCTCTATATGCTTTCCCTGATCAAATCAAACCCTAAAATTTACCCAATTATATCTTCCTATTCTCTCCCTGTTATCTCCTTTTAGTGTCTCTATAACAGTAGATTAGTGGCTTGTGTCTGTAAATGCTTTTAGTGAGACAATGCAACAAGACATCCTTTCAGGTCACTAGAGGAACACTTTCTACCTGTTCTCTACCTGGTCCATTTTCAGAATGAAATTTAGTGTCACTGCACACTTTACATGTCCTGCCATTGATAGAAAGCCACCACTGGTAGGTGGGCCAAACACAATTTTGATCAAAAATGTGTACAGAGCTTTTAATTTACATGTAGTAAATTTGTCAGCAGGAGGATGCTCAGACACACACAGCAAAAGATTCTCAGTAATATCTCCACTAGATTGCAACACTTCTTTGACCTTCCTAGTCACCAGATTTATTGCAATTCGAACATATATGGGACCAGCTGGGACTATAGCTTTTACAAACTACAAGTGTGCAGGATCTAAAGACCCAGCTGCAACATCTGTGGACAAATGTGCTACAGGATACCATACAGAACCAGTATGCCTCCATGCCCAACCATGACTCAGTTTGTATCCAGGTTAGAATTGACCCAACAGGGTTTAGGGCTCATGCACATGACCATGGTTGTTGTCTGCATCTGATCAGCATTATTTGCATATCAGATGTGGATCCATTCACTTCAATGGGGCTGCAAAAGATGCGACAGCATACAATGTGTATATCCATTCTGTGACCCTGCAAAAAAAATAGAACATGTTCTATTCTTGTCTGTTTTGTGGACAAGGATAGGACAGTTATACAGAGGGCAGGACGTTCTGTTCTACAAAATGCGGAACAAACAGGCCGGTACCCGTGTTTTGCGGACCTCAAAAATGGCAACAGCCACGTTCATGAGCTGTTAATTGGACAGTTTTCCCTAATAAACATCCTTTCAATCTAATATTGTAAATATATATATATATATATATATATATATATATTTATATATATATACATAATTATTCAAAATCGGAACAGCACCTCCTACAGGTGAGAGACAGGTGCAAGCTACCATAGCTAATCAAATACAATACAAAAAAAATAAAAAATACAAAAAAAAAAAAAAAACTATACAAAAAAAGGTAGCAGCACTCTGTATGCACTAAGACAAATAAGGTGAATATATGAAAAAGTGAAGAAGCATTACTGCTAAATAGACTTATAGATAAAATGGAAGCTCTTAGCGCATATAAATGATCATGCATATGTCGAGCCCATCCACCAGTCGACAAGGTGGTTTTCAATCAGATGGGTCCTACTCTAACCCTGACCTGTATCCTACATAAACCAGCAAGTCTGAATCAAAAGGAACACCTTACCTGATGAGAAGCTGCTGCATGTGAACAGGAGTGCGAAGTTCCCAGAGGAAAGAGCTTCCATTTTATCTATAAGTCTATTTAGCAGTAATGCTTTTTCACTTTTTCATATATTCACCTTATTTGTCTTAGTGCATACAGAGTGCTGCTACCTTTTTTTGTATTGTATTTGATTAGCTATGGTAGCTTGCACCTGTCTCTCACCTGTAGGAGGTGCTGTTCCATTTTTGGATAATTATGTCTATATAGGGGAGTGTAGCTTCCTCTGGGAACTTCGCACTCCTGTTCACATGCAGCAGCTTCTGATCAGGTAAAGTGTTCCTTTTGATTCAGACTTGCTGGTTTATGTAGGATGCAGGTCAGGGTTAGAGTAGGACCCATCTGATTGGAAGCCACCTTGTCGCTGGTGGATGGGCTCGACATATGCATGATCATTTATATGCGCTAAGAGCTTTCATTTTATCTATAAGTCTATTTAGCAGTAATGCTTTTTCGCTTTTTGATATATTCACCTTATTTGTCTTAGTGCATACAGAGTACTGCTACCTTTTTTTGTATTTATATATATATATATATATATATATATATATATATATATATATATATACACACACACATATATAGGCTCTGTACTCAATGCTTCCTGGTCCTCGGATGTCAGCTGCGCTGTGGCTGTGCACAGCTTGATGGCACTCTGTGACCTCACGCTGTGTGCATCGGGTCAAAGCACAGCCGCGGCAGAAAGAAGAAGAGCCCTGCAGGTAAGGAGTGACAGTGTCTGGAGCAGGAGATCTGAGGCATAAGGTTTGAGTAAAAGGCTAGGGGCTGATAATCTGAGGCATGGAGGCTGATTCAAAGACTAAGGTCTGATATTCTGAGGTATGCGGACTGATTAAAAGGTGGGGGCTGATAATCTGAGGTATGGGGGCTGATTAAAAGGCGGGGCTGATATGATGTATGATGTATTCAGGTCTGTATGTTGGTCTTTTTATATCGGGGCTATTACCTGAGGTCTGATTGGGGGTCAGTCACAAAGAAAGTTTCAATCAATTTCAACAACCCATTTTTGTTGCATAATTTTTTTTATTTGTTGTCAATGAGTGTATTATATGCGGAAAAATAAATAGTTTTGATGGCTCCCATCACAAACAATTAAATCTATTAAGATCTGTTATGCTTCTATTTTAGTCTGTAAGGCTACATGAACACGACTGTGCCGTGTTTTGCATCCTGCAAATTTCGGATCCGCAAAACACGGATGCCGCCCATGTGCGCTTCGCAATTTGTGGAACTGAACAGGCAGCCCACAAAGTGGACAAAAATAGAACATGTTCTATTTTTTTTGCAGAGCCATGGAATGGAGCAATGGATGGGAATATATTTATAATAAAGTAATATTTAAGTATTTTCAGTAATTTTATTTTATTACTCCTGGAGAACCCCTTTATGCTTTTTATTCTTACCATCATCAACAGTTGTGATAATTCTTGGAGAGGTAATTGTTGCAGGTTCAGAAACTGATCCTGAAGAGCTTGGGGCATCTCTAACATTTCTTTTTCTTCGTGTACATGGCTGTAATGTTATAGAAATTGGAAAAATGCATTATAAATGAACCCAACATAAATACTACTACTATAGAATTATAGGTAAGCAAATTAATTCATAAACAGTTACGATATTTTCAAAAAATTCTGATTCAACCCAAATTTCAAGAGAGAGAATACGCTAACCAATGTGTAACATTGCCCTAAAAAAGAGATGCATAAATAGTTTTTTTTCCAAATGGAAAGGGAAATTGAGGGTTTCACAACACTAGGTATAATGTAACTATCCAAAGTCAATGCATAGCCTTTTAGAAAAGCTTTAAAACATAACTTAATATAGCCAAACCAGCATCTCATCTGCGCACAGATCTTTCCAGGTGATTACCCTTTATCAGAGAAGAGAAAATTGGCTGAGTTAGGTGATATGCCTTTGTACGGTCTGGGTGTCACCCTTTCTCATTAGAGAGAGCACTTTGTTTGCATGAGGAGTATTGCAGAACAGGAAAAGCTCCTCAGAGTTTCTAGGAAATATATGCAAATTAGAATATCTTACGTCTGGTGGCACCAAAGAGGCTTAGCTTTCTTTTCTTTTTGGAAGGAAAGCTAATTTGAATATCTTTCCCAGAAACCCAAAGATATGTAATGTAGCTCTCCTTTCAAAAGGAAAAGAACGTTAAGCCTCTCTGATGCAAGCAAAAGTAATATGCTAATTTGTATATATTTTTCCCAGAAACCCACAGCAGATACAATATTTATTGGCAGATCAAAATAGGGGAGTTTTGGGTGGACAGCCGGTTCCAAACACCCCTGTAGGGCTGATAGCCATCTAAAATGTTCATATTACAAAATGCACAGAGAATTCAGACAGAAATCAGTTGCAGCTCTGCGCTAACAGAAGGAGGAGGGGGGATGTAATTAATTCCTTTTGGGTTTACTCCAATCATGTAGTAGTGGCTCCTGAGTCTGATATAATTTAATTGAGTTGCTCTCTTGTCTCCTCAATGGATATTCTAGTTTGGCAGCTATTTCATCCTTGTGCATGTAGGAGGGGCAGAGAGGCTGCCATTTTAGCCAGAGCCTGTAAATTATGGTATGATACACCTAGTCCACCCATGGTGGTGTTACATAGGGCTGCAAGTAATATCTACTTGATTATGTGTGCTCAGAGAGTTATCACTGTGTTATCTGTTGTGTTATATAGGACTGCATTTAACATCTAGTACGTTATCTGTACTACAAGAGTTATTACTGTCTTATCTGTTATGTTACATATGAACATTTTGTGGTGGTGTACTGTGCTGGGGGGGGGGGCACACCTTCTATACAGCCTAGGGGCCATGGTACCCTTAATCCACCCCTGACAATACTCCTCACGCATAGTAGATACTCTCCATAATGAGAAATAATACCTCCCAGACCAATAAAGACATCTCAGCTATCTAAGACAATGTTCTCTGCTCTGCTCTTATAAAGGGTAATCACCAAGAAAGAGATGTGTGTAGATGAGAAGCTGGCTTAGAATTGATTAGAATCTAAATTGAAATAAAAAAAAAAAAATCAGTGAATCAAAATCAGGCACAAAACTAATTTAAAAAAGATCCTAAGCTCTAATTGAAATAAATGTATTGTTGTTATTTAAGGTAGATTAACTAAAAAATTATTATCACATATCAAGTCAGATGTGGAAGAATGCAGGCTTGAATTCAAATAAATCTATGTGTGCAGCACTCTATGTTCTTTCTGACAAAGACTTAATCAAGATGTTTGTATGTCTTTTATCCCCAATTTTCCACTCCTGATGTTTGACCATGAGTACTTTAATTTGACCACTATTCCCTTAAAGGGGACCTGTCACACTGGACATTGTATTTCAGTTTAAGCCAGCCTGTTATAGAGCAGGGGAAGCTGAGCAGATTGATACATAGTTTTATAGTCATGCACATTCTTGGATTTGCAGTCAATGAGGAGGCCTTATCAGTTATTGACAGCTATCTCTGAATACATAATTATTAATTTTGTGTCTCCTGGAGGATCTGTAATTTTTTGCATTGCCCAGATCATCTGCTGACTGGAATAAGCACTGTGTAATGCTCAATTACACCTGTGTTGGCACTATATGGAAATTGAACACTTAATATCAATGTTCCCCACCGTTAACAGCCAATCATTTGTGGGTCCACTGGGGCAATACTTTGTGACTATGATGATTTACTATAGTCACCATTCCGAACTACAACCAGCAAATTCAGAAACTGCTATCTGCCTTCCTTAACCACTTTGGCTGATAAACTAATAGGTACTTCACCAGAGCCTGCCGTGAAGCTGGATGGCCTTGGCTGCTAGCGACCATAGTTACATTTGTAAATGAACTCTGCCTGCCCTGATCTCCACCCGTTACTAAATACAAGTATAGCTTTACACCTTGGGGCTTACTGGGGCAGACCTACCAGAATGGTAGGGAGGGGCAAAGAGTAGTCAATAACCAATGTCAAAGCCAGGAAAGACTGATTCCGAGCAAAATCATTGGTTGAAAGGTTAATCCGAAAACTAGCCTGAGTCAGAATATCGGGAATAAGCAGAGGTCAAAACAGCAGATGGTAGGTTAATCCATAAATAAGGTTGCAGTCAGATACCAGGAGTTCAAATGAAGTAAGTATATTGCTCAAGAACCATGACTTCAATATACAAAATCACAGACAAGTCAATTAGGCATCTGCAATCTTAAATTCCCCACCTAGCTCTGGGATTGAAGTCAGAAACTTGATAGGCTCAAATTCCAGTCACACTGACAGGTTGACTGTACAGAACTTGGCTGGTTGGCATGGCAACCCTCCCAATACAGCAATGCAGTGATTTGGCTGGATGAACTCCTGACATTGACCTTTATATTGTCCAAGAAAATGCAAAATGTTAAAGACAGGGGAGTAGCTAAAGGCTCATGGGCCGTGGTGCAAGAGTTCAGCTTGCCCCCCCCCCCCCGCCCCCCCCAGCGCTGGTGCACCTAGCTTTTCTGCCGGCCAAGTCAAAAATTGAACCCCCCCCATGCCAAATTCTCACCCTAAACTTTTCCCTCCTAACATTACGTGTATCATTACAGAACATACAGGGAAGGCTACATTCACACCACAGTTGTTTTTGCGGCCTACGATCTGCATATTTTGCGGCTCAGATGCGGACCCATTCACTTAAATGAACACTGTGTGCTGTCCGCATCTGTATGTCCATTCCTATTTTTGTCCATTTGCGGACAAGGATAGGCATTATTACAGTGGATCTGCAAAAAAAACGGATGCCATACGGAACATCATCCTTTTTTTGCGGAGCCGCAATTTGCAGACTGCAAAACACAATGTTCGTGTGAATGTAGCCTAATACAATGCCCCATACCTCTTACATCCAGTGACATCTCCTCTGATGTAGATCTTCTCTTTCCTCATCTTCTCCTTTTAAGACCAGACGCCATTTTTCAGCCATTTCTCATCTCTGCAGTTTGACAGAAAAAAAATCTTAGTTTACTACTTTTCCATCATCCTCCCGTCTTCTGGACAAATCATCCTACCACCCCCAGTACTGTGCCACTAGTACCACACAGATAGTTCCCCCTTCAATAATTATTGGCACACAGTGTTCTAAAATAACTGCGCCCAGCAAATAGTGTCCCCTAATAGTGCGCCCAGTAATAGTGTAAACATAACGTCCCCCAGAAATAACTGTGCTAATACTGTGCCAGGGTGCCCCCCACAGTAATAGTGCCCCCCAAAGTCCAAACTAATAATTCTCTGCCACTTGTTAGTAATAGTGCCCCCAACAGTACTAATGTCCCCACTGTGCCCCAGAAGTAATAATGCTTTCAATGTGCCAGTAAGAAGTGCCCCCAAAATTTCACCCAAATAATGTGCCAGTAAGAAGTGCTCCCCACCCATAGATGCCCCCCAAATTATGTGCCAGTAAGAAATGCCCCAATAATGCGCCAGAAGTTTCCCCCATTGATTCCCCCCCAAAATCATGTGCCAGTAAGAAATGCCCCCCAGTGCCCCCATGTGCAGTAAGAAATGCCCCCAGTGCCCCCATGTGCCAGTAACAAATGCCCCCAGTGCCCCCATGTGCCAGAAAAATGCCCCCAGTGCCAGTAAAAATGCCTCCAGTGCCCCCATGTGCCAGAAAAATGCCCCCAGTGCCAGTAAAAATGCCATTTCTCCCATGCCATAAAGAAATGCCCCCAAGTGCCAGTAAAAAATGCCCCCAGTGCCAGTAAGAAATGCCTCCCAGTGCCCCATGTGCAGTAAGAAATGCCCCCAGTGCCCCCATGTGCCAGTAAAAATGGCCCCAGTGCCTTTAATAATGCCCCCAGTGCCAGTAAAATGCCCCCAGTGCCCTCATGTGCCAGTAAAAATTCCCCCAGTGCCAGTAAAATGCCCCCAGTGCCCCCATGTGCCAGTAAAAATGCCCCCAGAACCCCCATGTGCCAGTAAAAATGCCCCTAGTGCCCCCATGTGCCAGTAAAAATGCCCCCAGTGGTAGTAAAATGCCCCCAGTGCCCCATGTGCCAGTAAAAATGCCCCCAGTGCCAGTAAAAATGCCCCTAGTGCACCCATGTGCCAGTAAAAATGCCCCCAGTGCGAGTAAAATTCCCCCAGTGCCCCATGTGCCAGTAAAAATGCCCCCATGTTCCCCTAAAAATGCCCCCAGTGCCCCCAATAGAGCTCCGGTCCATGACTGTTACAATTAAAAAAAAAATTAACACTAATACTTACCTCCATCAGGCTGGCAGCGATGCGATGCAGGCCTCTTCCGGCCTGTGTCCCGCGCTGTACGGCTCAGGTGGCGCGATGACGTTATCGAACGGGCAGGGGAGACGCCTCTCCCTCCCCTGCCCCACAGTACAATACAGTCATCTGTATCGCCGTCCTGAGGACGGCAATACAGATGACTATGGAGATGAGCGCTTCCACAAATGGAAGCGCTCATCTCCCTCTGCCCTGCCGCCGCCCCCATCTGGTTAATTGCCGGTGCAGACCTGCAAGTGGCAAGGGGGGCCACTAGTAGTGTTACTAGTTCTTAGATGTATAGGGTAAACTGTGAGAATCACTGCGGCTGTGCATGATGAGCCTTAGTGACTGTGTCAGTGCATCAGTATGTGGAGGCACAATATAAGAAAAATAGAAATGTATATAAGAGATGATATAAATTCAATAGTTTCTATTGCAAAATAGTATATGATACACAAAGATTAAATATGATTGCTGTTTTAAAACATTGATATGTTATACTCACCATTTTAAAATTACTACAAGCGGATGTTTCACAAAGTCGAGTTATACAATGCAAGTAAAAAGTGGACACTTGCTGGTTATATTGTTCTAGAAATCGGAAAGCTGTAAAATAAAACCGTGCTACTTGACTGTCTCCATTAAGTGTTATGAAAGTAAATCGGTCCTTTGTACATCTAAAAAACAAACATGTAATGTTACTTTTACATACTGCATACAATAAACTATCAAACTAAAATAGTTAACAAAATAGATCCTACATTGATGGCAAAAAACTGGACTTGTCGCCCAGTGCCATACATGTATGCCGCTCTGATAGGACTGGTGCAGGAGCTACGCCCACTTAATCAGCGGCAGGGGCCCGGCTGTTCGCGACAGCCAAGCCCCTACTGTATGTACTAACATCGGTGAAGACACCGATGCTGGTGCATTAACCCCTTCTATGTGGCAAGCAACTCTGTCCAGAGCATGTACGGGCTTTGTGACCTCATCATGTCCCTGCGCTGCAGTAATAGAGACCTGATGACTGGAAAGGGAGCTCCCTTCCTCTCCCATCGGGCCGCTGCTCAGCCATGGCAGCGACCCCATGGTTTAATAGTTAACAAAGGGAGGGAGCTTCCTCCCCCATCAGGCCACTACACTGCTGTGGCAGTGTCCTGTAGGTTACTATGGCAACTGGACGCCCTCACAGGCATCTGGCTTGAGACGGCATATCTCAGTCTGATCAGGCTTAGTGTAAATTAAAATACACTACAGTGTACTGCAGTGTATTGTAGAGCCATCAGGCCCACCAGATTTTAAAGAATCAAGTGAGTCTGGGTCCAAAAAGTGTAAAAAAAAGTGAAAAAAAGTTTTAAAAAATCTAACTTCTTTCTATATACGCACATTTATAATTGGTTAAAAATGTAAAAAATATCACCGCATCCACAATTTTGCCCACCTCACAGTACCAATCAAACCGTCACCTCATCCCGCAAATGAAAACCCCTACATGAGACAATGACCCAAAAAATTAAAAAAATATAGCTTTCAGAAAATGGACACAAAAAACAATTGTTTAAATAAATGCTTTTATTATGTAAAACCAAATTGAAAATTGTGATTTTTTTCCAAATTTTCAGGAAATGTAGGATTTTTTTATACATAAAGGTGATTTATATTGACTCAAATTTACCACTATTATGAACTACAATATGCCACAAGTAAACAATCTCAGAATGTCTTTAATATGTAAAAGTGTTATGTTACCACATAAAGTGACACATGTCAGATTTCCAAAATTTAGCCTGGTCCTTAAAAGGGTTCTCCGAGTTACATATATTGATGACCTATCCTCAGGATAGGTCATCAATATCAGATCGGCAGGGGTCCGACACCCGGCACCCCCGCCGATCAGCTGTTTGAAGAGGAGGCATGCTCCGTATCAGCGCTGCCTCCTCTTCACTGTTTACATGCTGGCCGACACAGGGGTAGTGGTGAGTAATTACACCTCACCGCCCCATTCATTTCTAAAGGAAGAATCACTTCCATAGATTTGTGTAGGAACTATCCTTCCCATTGAAATGTATGGGGTGGTGAGGTGTAATTATACCTACTCACCACTACCCCTGTGTCGGCCAGCATGTAAATAGTGAAGAGGAGGTAGCGCTGATACGGAGCACGCCTCCTCTTCAAACAGCTGATCGGCGGGGGTGCCAGGTGTCGGACCCCCCGCCGAACTGATATTGATGACCTATCCTGAGGATAGGTCATCAATATATATAACTCGGAAAACCCCTTTAAGGTGAAAAATGGCTTGGTACTTATGGGGTTAAATCCCCTGCTAGAAATACAACTTGCCTGTTATAGGTTTAACTTCCTGGCTATGCTCCCCGTTCTATTCTGTGCATGTTGGATTACTATTTGTTTTCTCGTCTCTGTGAGTGTGTTTGTCTTACACTTAGCAGAGTAGGGAATGTCGACCAGTTGAGGACTTGCCGCTTAGGGCTTGAACTACAAGTAGGTAGAGAAAGCGGGCTGGGTTACAGTCAGGGGTCACTGTCTGTGTGTTTCCTGCCTACTGTGCTGACAACTGTCTTAAAAGTAGAGAAATTTAAATTTTAAAAAATTGTAAATTTTTCAAAATTTTCTATAAATTTTGCATTTTTTTTATAAATAAAGGAACAAAAAATATTGATCAAAATGTACTGCTAACAGGAAGTACAATGTGTCACCAGAAAACATTCTCAGAATTGGTTAGATAAGTAAAACTATTACAAAGATAGAGCATGCTGGGAGTTGAAGTTTTGCAATAGCTTGAGGGTCGCAGGTTGATCATACCTGGTCTAGAAGACTATGCAGTTTTCTAGCTTAGACAACTGATGTATGGATACACTCTTACTTAGGGAATTCTAAGCAAATAGAGATAAGGACTATATTCATGAATCTAATCTATCAGCCAGATTAAAGAGCATCATTCCATTGTTGTTGGGTTCTCCACAAATTATAGCTCATTATTAGGAATTCATACAGTAGAACACCTACAATCAGTTTAACTTTGGGGAGTTGTATGAAATGGGCAGTCTCAGGGAATATACTGGCATGTTTGCTGGACATTTCAAGCATATTGAAAATGTTTGGGAGTTAAAAAGAAATGTCTTACCCAACAAACAGGTCATAATAGGTTGAATTTGTCGGGTATGGTGACACAGATGCGTAGCACCGATCCAGCAAAACATTGAACCTGTGAAAAATAAAAGAGGTTTAAAATCTTTATGCGATGTACACATTGTTACTTTTGTTGTCTAACTCATTTTATTTATTAAACACATATTTGTAAAATATCAGATTCAGTATCAGGAGCATAACTGATATGGGGTGGAGTGCTCTGGTGCTGGAGGAAACCCCAAGGAGAAGCTAGTATTATTAATAGCACATAGAAGGTGGGGGATCATGTTACCGATTTTACATAAGGGTTTAGGACCTTCACAGTCAACCTCTCAGTGTAGGTAACAAAATACATGTTTTATCACAAGAAACCAGAAAAAATTTTGCAACAAAAAGTGTACTTTATCATACATTGGTAATGTGGAAAACCTATTAAGGGAGTCTGGCTGCTGGAGCTAGAGGAGAAATATTTCATCAATACAGTCTAGATAGAGGTGCAAATAAGCCCCAGGAGTGCTACCTTGAGATGAGGGAAGTTATGAAAAATTTGATTTAGCTGCTTTGCCTAATTTCACAAAGAAATTCGCTTTGTGACCAAGTAATTTGCACTTCTATGTATGTAGTGGGCACAATGGCGGGGAACGGCGATCGCACCACCCCCATCATTGAACCCCTTAGATGCCGCATTCATCACTGATCACGGCATCTGAGGCTACAATTTAGGCCTTTCAGGGGTTAATCAGGGTAAAAATTGAAAAAAAACAATGTTCCCACCATTTCAGGGAAAATTGATTCGCTGCCATGACGTGTGAGGAAATTCTGCTTTGCAGCTAATCGAATTTTATGTATTTGACTTTGATTCGCTCAACACTAGTGCTACCTCTTAAAAAGGAGAGGAATTAATTCACTTAGCACTTTATATTTCACCTCGGTGAAAACACTGATGCGGGCATATTAACCCCTTGTATGCCGTGGTCAAACCTGACCGCATCATGCACGGGGTTTGTGGAGAGTATAAGTGCCCTCCGCTTCCCCATCGGATCCCCGAGCTCCAGTGACGGGGACCTGATGTCACAGAAGGCAGCCCCAATGCCTTCTATAGGCATCGGGACTGCCTTCTACGGAAATCTGTGAGATCCAGCCCCTGACGATGGGTCTCACAAGCCTACTGTCAGTGTACAAGCTGACATGCAATGTATTACAATTAGAGATGAGCGAGCATACTCGTCCGAGCTTGGTGCTCGTTCGAGTATTAGGGTACTCATAAGTGCTCGCTGCTCGGACGAGTATCTCGCCATGCTCAAGGAAATGGCAACTTCCGCATCGTGCATTTTTGGCGCCTATAAACTCAGGCAATCACAAGCCAGGAGACTCTGCGGTACACCCAGCATCACGTGGGGCCCTTACATGTCGATAGCAGGGGTTGGCTGGCCTGATCAGGTGACCCTGGAATATACTAGTGACTGGCCGTGGTGCTCGGCTCAGATGCTGTCTGGATGTCGTTAGGGATAGAGCTGCTGCGTTTCAGGAAGAGTGTTAGGGCCTACATTTAGTTCTCTGTTAGGCAGGAATCACCCACAAAGAACCCAACAGCCCTTCTAAGGGCTACAAGAAATTTTTTTTGTCTCCTGGCTTGGCTGGCTGGCTGGCACTAGTAGTGCAGCTATCGCCATATATAAACCCCTTTTTTTTTAAATGTTCTATCTCAGTGATACAAATCCATTTCACACAGCAGTGTGGAACCATTCTGTCTGTCACAGTTCAGTACACTCACTCCAATCCGTGTTTTCTGTCCAGGTGACACTTTCTGTACGTCACTTAATACAACCAGGTCTTTTGCTGTCACGTATATAGCTTGACCCCAAAAATCTCTGTGCGACATTTGTCTGGGTCGCAGTCAAAATAGACACCGTCAGCAGGGTGTCAGTTAGCTCCACTATGGTTTCTGCACGTCACGTTCCAAAAAAAAACAAAACTACAAAAAAAATATATAAAAAAAATAGTTTTTTTTTGTTGTTTTAGCTCAGTGATACAAATCCATTTCACACAGCTGCGTGGAACCATTGTGTCTGTCACAGTTCAGTACACTCACTCCAATCCGAATTTTTTGTCCAGGTGACACTTTTTGTACGTCACTTAATACAACCAGGTCTTTTGCTGTCACGTATATAGCTTGATCCCAAAAATCTCTGTGCGACATTTGTCTGGGTCGCAGTCAAAATAGCCACCGTCAGCAGGGTGTCAGTTAGCTCTACGATAGTTTCTGCATGTCACGTTCCAAAAAAAACAAAACTAAAAAAAAATATATATAAAAAATATATATTTTTTGTTGTTTTAGCTCAGTGATACAAATCCATTTCACACAGCAGTGTGGAACCATTCTGTGTGTCACAGTTCAGTACACTCACTACAATCCGTATTTTCTGTCCAGGTGACACTTTCTGTACGTCACTTAATTCAACCAGACTGAACAAGTTTGTGGGTTTCAGTACAGCAGGCCCATTTATTTTTTATTTTTTATATAATACACTTATATACAGAAAATGTTGAACCCCAGGGCTAAGGGTCGAGGGCGAGGGCGTGGGTGTGGGCGTGGGCATTCAATTACTGCAGGGGGCAGAGGCCGTGGTCCTGGGCAGGGTGAGACAGTACCTGCTGATGAGGGAGCAGGGGAACGCCGCAGAGCTACACTCCCTAGCTTCATGACTCAACTTACAGGGACACGTGGTAGAGGACTGTTGAAACCACAACAGTGCGAACAGCTGATGTCGTGGATTGCGGACAATGCTTCAAGTAATTTTTCCACCAGTCTTCCACGCAGTCCACCCACATTACCCAAGGGAGCACTCCTCTGGCTCCTCCACCTCAACCTCCTTCCCCCCAGTCTGCAATGGAAAATTTGGAATGCGAACCAACATACTCTCAGGAACTGTTTTCTGGACCCTTCCCAGAGTCACAAACCACTTCTCAGGTTGCTGCTGACCTCGTTCCCGATGCCCAAGTTTTTCAACTGTCGCAGTCTGTGGGTGATAATGATGATGATGATGACAATGTTTAGTTAGTGGAAGAAGTTTGTAAAGAGGTGTCGGACGATGAGGAGACACGGTTGTCAGACAGTGGTGAAGTTGTTGTCAGGGCAGGAAGTCCGAGGGGGGAGCAGACTGAGGAATCGGAGGATGACGAGGTGACTGACCCAAGCTGGGTTGATAAGCCGAGTGAAGACAGTGCTTCTGAGGCGGAGGCGAGTGTTGCACCAGAACA
>ONZH01014732.1:0-103096 GCA_900303285.1 Rhinella marina
TGTATACTATATACCTGACATCCTTTGCTATTATTTCTGCTGTTAAACCGCAGTACCTCTTTTGCGTCTTGTATAACATTTGCGCAAGGAGGGACTTATAGTGTAGGGATAGGATTTGGCTAGGCAGGGCTAGTATTTCTGTTCAAAAGACACAAAAGTCCATTGTTAAATCTGGCTGCATTTTTTTTCTTTTGGGGCAAAAAGAACGCAAGTGTGCCTGACACTACCAGCACGTGCACAGCGTGTGTATTAGAACCTTTCAAAAGTCTATATACCTGACATCCGTTGGTATTTTTTCTACCGTTAATTTAGGCACCAGTTCCTCATTTGCGTCTGCAGTATAACTTGTGCAAGGAGGGAATTATACTGTAGGGATAGGATTTGGCTAGGTAGGGCTAGTAGTTCTGTTCAAAAGACACAAAAGTCCATTGCTAAATCTGGCTGCATTTTTTTTTCTTTTTGGGCAAAAAGAACGCAAGTGTGCCTGACACTAGCACTACGTGCACAGCGTGTGTATTAGAACCTTTCAAAAGTCTATATACCTGACATCCGTTGCTATTTTTTCTGACGTTAATTAAGGCCGTAGTACCTCTTTTGCGTCTGCTATATAACATTTGCGCAAGGAGGGACTTATACTGTAGGGATAAGATTTGGATAGGCAGGGCTAGTAGTTCTGTTCAAAAGACACAAAAGTCCATTATTAAATCTGGCTGCATTTTTTTTTCGGGGCAAAAAGAACGCAAGTGTGCCTGACACTACCACTACGTGCACAGCGTGTGTATTAGAACCTTTCAAAAGTCTATATACCTGACATCCGTTGCTATTTTTTCTGACGTTAATTAAGACCGTAGTACCTCTTTTGCGTCTGCTATATAACATTTGCGAAAAGAAGGGACTCTTAGGGGTTGTTCACATATCAGTTATTTGATCAGTTATTTCCATCAGTAATTGTGAGCCAAAACCAGGTGCGGGTCAAAAACACCAAACAGGTGCAGATCTTTTCATTATACCTGATCTCTGTTTAGTGTCCACTCCTGGTTTTGGCTCACAATAACTGATGGAAATAACTGATCAAATAACTGATATGTGAACAACCCCTTAGGGATAAGATTTGGATAGGTAGGGCTAGTAGTTCTGTTCAAGAGACACAAAAGTCCATTATTAAATCTGGCTGCATTTTTTTTTATTTTGGGGCAAAAAGAACGCAAGTGTGCCTGACACTACCACTACGCACAGCGTGTGTATTAGAACCTTTCAAAAGTCTATATACCTGACATCCGTTGCTATTTTTTCTGACGTTAATTAAGGCCGTAGTACCTCTTTTGCGTCTGCTGTATAACATTTGCGCAAGGAGGCACATATAGTGTAGGAATATGATTTGGCTAGGCAGGGCTAGTTGTTCTGTTCAAAAGACACAAAAGTCCATTGTTATATCTGGCTGCAATATATTATTTTTGTGGTGGGTTAAAAATTGCGCAAGGTTGCCTGAACTTAACACCTCCTTTTCAGCGTCTGCTGTCTAACATTTGTGTATCGCAAATAACAGAAATACTAATGTCGCCGTGATTAGTGGCAGAAAGAAACACAATAAATGTCAGGTACATAGGAGAAACATACATTGTCCTGCACATGTAATGTCACCGTCATTAGCAGCAGAAAGAAACGCAATAAATGTCAGGTATATAGGAGAAACATACATTGTCCTGCACACGCTGCGCAGCTGGTGTTAGGATTAGGCAAACTTGCGCAAACTTAAGAATAACAATATTGCAGCCAGATATAACAAAAGTCCTTAAAAGGACTTTGGGGCCTTTTCAACAGAAAAACTAGCCCTGCCTAGCCAAATCCTATCCTTACACTATCTGTGCCTGATTGCGCAAACATTATACATAATATGAATAACAGTAGAAAAAAATACACTGGATGTCAGGTATTTAGGATACAAAAAGGTTATACTGCATATGCAGCATAGGTATGTGACATTACCTGCGCTGCGTCTGCTGCATAACGTTTGCTCATTCTGTGAAATCTTTCTGCTCATACATTAAAAAAAAATCTGCGAAACTGTACTTTTGACAAACTTGCATATAAACCATTTAGTATGTGCAAGGCGAGCAGTAAGGGACAGGGAAGTGGGCGTGCTGCTGATGGTGCACGGTGGGCGCGGTGAAACAGTGTCTGCTGGCAGAGCACAAGAAAGAAAGTCATCCAAAACTCCTAGCTTCATGTCTCAGTTTGGAGGGTTGTGCAAGACAGGTTCTTGTTAAGTCAACATGTCAGGAGGAAGACCAGAGTGAGATTAATTTTTTAGGTTAAAACATTAGGGGTGAGGGCCTGCTGGTGAACCTCTTAAATATTTAAAGGCGAGGCAGCCTAATAAGCAGTTTGATATGATAGAGGAAGAGGAGGAAGAGGACGAGAAGAGGAAGGGGTTCATGGAAATACAGTGTATTCAATACACCTAAACAGCCACATTTAAAGTTCCTTTATGTTCAACCGCTTTCCTCTGGTGGGGTAGCAAAGTCAGGGGCAATCCAGGCCTTGTTCATTTTGATTAGCGTCAGCATTTTCAGTTGACAGGCGGATGCGCTTAGCAGTTATTATGCCCCCAGCCGCACTAAATAACCGCTCCGACAAAACGCTGGTGGCAGGGCAGGTCAGCACCCCCAGTTCATGCCACGTGTCCAGCTTAGACACCCAATAATTATAAGGCACAGAGGGATCGCTGAGGACGTTGACATTATAAGCTAGGTACTCCTTTACCATTTTACAAAACGTTTCCCTCCTAGTTGAGACACTAGGCCGCTTATCAGAACCTTTTCCACATGTAGCACTGTCCACCTTTATTGTGAGCAGGTAGAATTCCAGCGCATGCTCAGGTCGCACAGCAGTCAGTGAGCTGGCAAGTGTAAGCGCTGCTGCAGCGTCGCCAGACCGGCGGAAGCTGTAGGTGATTTTCGGAAATGTGCACCTTCATCAGCAGCTCAGGCAAAAGAGTGTAGTTTTTGAGAAACCGCTGAACCACTAAGTTGAAGCAGTTGTTTGGCCTGAGGGAGACTCCTGTTCATCCTTCCTGTTGGAGGAACAGGTAGACCCATTCCTGTCATTAGTTCCAGGGTCCTATAGGGTCAGTTTGGTTTAGGTTCCTGAATATGACCTCGTCTAACTTTCAGGCCTGTTCATACTGGTAGTCAATCAGGATTAGAGTCATGGTTTCCTTTAGGAGGTGTCCATCTACCATCCTTAGTTTCCAGGCCTAATCTTCTTTCCCTCCTACGCTCTGTGTGGTTTTCCCCCCACACCTGAGCGTGACAGTATGTGTGTGAGCTTGCCGAGCTCCAAAACCGCCACCAAGTTGAGGCCGTTATCAGACACAACCACGCCTGGTTGTAGATTGAGTGGCGAGAGCCACAGCTCAGCCTGGTCCCTTATACCCTGCCACAGCACTGGAGCAGTGTGTTGTTTGTCACCTAAGCAAATAATTTTCAGCACAGCCTGTTGCCACTTCCCCACCGCTGTGCTAAACTGCTTCCAGCTATTGACTGATGGCTGACTGGTGCTGCAAGATGAGAATTCCTAGATGGAAGTGGTGGAGGAGAAGGAGGGGTTGCAGCCGCTAATGTAGGTGGTGGCGGTAATGCTATCCTTTGTGTTGGTAGCACCTGTGCCATCCCAGGGTACTAATCGCTCCCAGCCTCCACAGCGTTCACCCAGTGTGCTGTCAGGGAAATCTAGCGTCCCTGGCCAGAAGCACTTGTCCATGTGTCAGTAGTTAAGTGGACCTTCCCAGTAACTGCGTTGGTCAGGGCACGGATTATGGTGTAAGGCGGTGAGGGCTCACCGGCAAAAATAGTGGCGGCTAGGTACTGCGTAACAAGGGACAGCAGCCGCCATCAGACTGCGAAATGCCTCAGTGTCCACAAGCAACATTTTCAGCGCCAGCAATTTGTAAAGGTGCGCATTTAGTGCTATGGCCTGTGGGTTTGTGGCTGGGTATTTGCGCTTTCCTTCAAAGGCCTGGGGTATGGACATCTGTACGCTGCGCTGGGACACAGAAGTGGATGTGCTCGCTGATGGTGCTTGCGAGAGTCCAGGTGCAGGGGGGAGGCATCTGGGCCTGCGTCTTGGCTAGCACGTAACACAGGGAAGAGGAGGAAGTGGTGTGACCCACAGACACAGATTGTGGATGCAGGCGTTTGGCCCACCTATTAGGGTGCTTTGCTGCCATGAAGATCATGCTGGTGGTGGTCAGGTTGCTAGTGTTCATGCCCCTGCTCATTTTGGTACGGCACAGGTTGCAAATGACAATTCTTTTATCGTCCACACTTGTTGGTGTGGCCTGCCTTCTCCCTTTTGCCACCCCACCGTCTCTTACAGCCTGTTGCGGTGCTGCGCATCCCTCCCCCTCTGTACTGCTTTCCTCGCTCAGCTTGCCTCCTTCCCATGTTGGGCCAGTGATTTCATCGTCCACTACTTCCTCTTCCTCTTCAGGAAGGAATTTTTTCCCTTAAAGTAAGGAATATTGGCTTCTACCTCACAGGGGTTGTTTGCCTTCCTCTGGATCAACTTGCAGGATAACAGGCCGAACTGGATGGACATATGTCTTTTTTCGTATAGTAACTATGTTACTATGTTACTATGTTACTATGTTACTGCTTCACTTTGGTCCTCATCCTGACAAGTTGACGTTCAGTGCTGCTGACACACAAAGTGCCTACTGCTGAGCTGACCGTGTAAAACATTCAGGGTGAGTGCCTGCTGCTGAGCTGACCGTGTAAAACATTCAGGGCGAGTGCCTGCTGCTGATCAGACAGTGTAAAACATTAGGGGTGAGGGCGTGCTGCTACTTGCGCTTTACATACAAGTAAATATATGTTTCCTAACAATATTTGCCTCTAAAATCGATGTTGTCTTGGATTTTGGGGGGTATTTTTGTCATTCCGTAAAAGTGGCGTAATAGTCGGACATCATCGTTAATAGCAGCGACTTCGGTGTCCAAGATGCATCCAGACATCCTCCCCATGCTGTTCCCTAACCATTTCAGTGGTGTTTCCACCATTTTCTCACGTTTCCCTATCAACCAGACACCCTCCCCTCTGCAGAGCAGGGGGTGCCTGGACTTCTCCCATAGACTTCCATTATACTCGGGTGCTCAGCCGAGCACTCGAGCACCACCTAGTGTTCGGCCAGAGCACCCGAGCATCGGGGTGCTCGATCATCACTAATGACTAGGCTTAACATATTCATTTTCAAAAGGCATTGGACATTGGGATAGACCCATTTAAACTCCACTTATGACAATTCTTTACAGTTAAAATGTATTTTAATAGTAGAGTAACTTTAGAAGTACATTCCTTGACTGGCTGATTTCCAACTATATGTCATTTTCTTCTCCACTCAACGTAAAAGTAAAAATTCTGTTGGAACTTTTATGTGGTTGATATGCACAACAGAGTCACCTGTCATAACAGCCCAGCTCTGATTGTGTTGCTGCCATTTAAGCTCCCACAATGTGTAACACCCCGGAGTGATGTTACCACTCCTACACCCTGCTACTATTTTTAATGGTCTAACCTAAACGCCATCTTACGTATTTTTGTCCAGGTCCTCTACACTGTGCATTCCTAATATTGTTATGCAACTGTTTATTACATGCGATATGCCTGATTCACCAGCAGGTGGCAGTACAAATGGCAGAGCTATCCTTAGATAGAATGGAACTCACCATTCCATTCTGCCCCCTTTGGACAGAAGTGGGCCAGTCCTGCTTGCTACCAGAAGAAGATGTGGTAGTTCTAGATTGTTCCAGTTTAGACTCCATGTTGAAGCTGACAGGACACTAATCTATTCCTTAGCTGAAAGTAAGTCAGACTAAAGAGTGGAATGCAGCATAAAGAAGTAAAGCAAAGTTACTAAGCTAGCCTGTCGGTGCAGCAGGGAGAAAGAGATAAAGCAGAGTTGAGTTTGTCTGCCAATTTATGCTAAAGCCTACAGGGACCAAGACAAAGCCAGAAAACTGTTTGAAAAAATGTTTATTCAAGTAAAGCTGCCATTGCCATCTCAAGGTCTGTTATTCTTTGAAATCCCTCAATTATTCCCCCTATTTATTGCTTCGGAGCCGAAGCCTGGGTCCAGCCGTATCCAGGTAGGAGCACCATGACACACGTAAAGAGACATTTAGGCCGCACTACACCACTCGGCATTTCTACTACACCTGGGACGTGATAAAGAGGGCCCTGGGGCGGCGCCCATTGCAATTGCACTGATTTGTGGTAGTTGTGTAGATTGGAAAAGTGGAGAAGCAAAGGACAATATGTGTAAGGAAATACTATGGTCACTGTCTGGAACCACAGCCAACAAACTCAGAAACTGCTACCAGTCTTCCATAACCACTACAGTCAATAGGACGTTATCTCTACCAGTAGGATCCTTACCAGAGCCTGACACAAGGCCAGATTGACTTGGCTACTTGGGACCAAGGTTATGCCAGCAGAGTAAGGTAGCAGAAAATTGGTGAAAGCTTCCTAGAAGCAGACCTACCAGACTGATTGGAGTGCAAAGAGTAGTAGACAAGCAGGGTCACAACCAGAAGAGATAGAGCCCAAACAGCAGACAAGGAGTGAATACAGAAACTAGCCATGGTCAGAATACCAGGAGAATAAGTAGAAGCCAGCGCAGCAGACGAGGGATTTATCCAGAAAACAAGCTGCAGTTGGTACACGACTAATCTAAGGTTAAAGGGGTTTTCTCACTTCAGCAAGTAGCATTTATCATGTAGAGAAAGTTAATACAAGGCACTTCCTAATGTATTGTGATTGTCCACATTGCCTTCTTTGCTGGCTTGATTCATCTTTTCAACTCATTATATACTGCTCATATCCAGGGGTTACAACCACCCTACAATCCATCAGAGGTGGCCTGCTTGCACACTATAGGAAAAAGCTCTGGCCTATGACCATCCCTGGTTTAAGTGGTCAAAATGGTAACCGTCACTGCACAGCCACACACAGAATTTTGTCTGGTAAACTCTTGACAATATGGTAGACCATACGAACATCGCACAATGTGGATAAAGGTGCAGTCTATGGGTTCCATTGTTCTCCGCTGTGTACTCCTCATTGTTCTCCATCGGCAATGGCAACATACAGAGGGATGACTTTTTATGGGCAATGTTAATGTACAGAGTGGTCCTATTCTCCAAAGAGGCAGATGGAAAACCAATCTGTAGTAAAGTTCTCGGCTACAAAGAAGTTGGATGACTAGGGCATTCTTAGAGAAAGGTATGATTATGGGGTCTTCGCTTCATTATGTTTACCCCATAGATACACATGGAATAGTTAAATGAAGGCAAATAAACTGCAGAAAAACCCTTTCAGTTTAACCATTTTCCACTGATGCTAACAGATGGTGGTATATTTGATATGTAAGTAATACATGTCACTGATTAAAATAGTCTATGAATCTAGAAATTGCGTGTAATCTCAGAGAACCATGGACGTTACTGTTTGTTTGGCTCATTTACGAATGTTTGCAACCGTGTGTTCCTCCAGGATCTGGTGTACGGTATTAAAATGACTCCAGGAGAGATAAGACATGGTTAATTATTCATGCAGAATTAATCAGAAGAGAAGCAATTACTTCCCGAACAAAAGTGAAGAAAGTCAGCAATTACAGCACAGAAGGGAAATATTCAGCCACGTTAGTAGGGGTCATTCACCTGCAATCTGGTGCTTCCGGCATCAGAAATGAAAATGAGCCCCACACTTGGTGCACATTTACACTGCTGCAGAGATAACCTTTGTTTCACACATTCATACCATCTACATCCAGTTGTACAACTTATTCAACCCTTCCCTCTTTTGGAAACTGGTAACTTGGCCACAGAGTTAGTTGCTCCTGTCTCCATGTTACAGCTCACTGTACAACTGCTTAGTGATAGGGAAGGGATAATGGGGTAACTTACATTAAAGATTGTGGAGGACATTTACCATTTGAGATGATCTTCATGTCACTTTTAAGTCTAGTTTTACATTGTTTGAGTGCACCAATTTATGAAATGGTGCAGAGTTTTTATGTTTTTGGCACCACTGCATTGGGCTGTATAATTTAGTCTTAAAAAGTATACAAGGGGGCTCTCTGGCATATGATGCAAAATAATAAACGTGCCACATGCACATACACATATTTTTGCCTGTGTCTGCTCCGTTTTTATGCGGCCCCGTAAGCGGAACTATTCACTTCAATGGGTCCGAAAAAAAAAAAAAAAATTACTCCATATGCATTCTGTTTCCGCATGTCTCGATAGCCGTTCTGCACAAAAGACAGAACATGTCCTACTGTATTCTTGTCTGTTTTGCAGATAATGATAGACATTGTTACAATAATGTACAGTAGAGATGAGTGACGAATTCGTAGATTCGTTCCGAATCCTCCTTTTTTCTTCATAGATTCGTTACAAATCCTCCTGTTTTCCTACTCCAAAGTGAAACCGGATTTATTCAGATTCACTTCGTATTATTTGTAAATGTTCTTAAAATTTAGAACGGTACGTACGCAATGTATGCATTCTTCTTGCCCCTTCCTGCCCCCGCCCCCCCCCCGGTCCCAAGAATCGGGAAAATGATGATACACCCACTCAAGAGCAGGGAAGTGAAGATACGCCCCCCTCAGAAGCGGGAAAATCCACCCCGGGAAGCAGGAACTATTTGCACATATAGGGAGTGAAGACTCATTACTCCATCACTCCTCATTACTCCGCCCTCCTCTCCAGTTTAAGCCAGCTTTGAACAAGATACCACAGCATTGCGAAACAACTGCGACCAAAGTGGGGAGAGATGGTGTTTGGTAGCAACACTGACCCACCGTCCAGTCACAATTGGCCAAAAGAATCCCACCGGCTCCTGACTCAATTTTCGCCGTGCTGGCTGGAGTGTCCACTCCGCCGCCCAGGAGGAGAACAACAACACCTTCCATGCGGCAGAATCCCATTGTGCCAGGCCAGGAGACCCTACACTGGAACGGCGTAAGGGAACCATCCTATGGTTTTCAGTCGAGCGAGGCTGTGGCTTCCTTGTGGACAACGAAGACAGCAAGGAGTACTTTGTGGGCCGCAGCTTTGTGAAACGGCCGTACCTGCCCCAAGCCAGTCACAGCCTATATGTGGGGGATCAGGTAGAATATACCCCCATGGCATCCCTGAAAGGCCCCTTTGCTACCGGGGTAACGCTATTGTCTAAGCCACTGGTACCTGCATCACCACCAGAAGTTTTGTTGGAGGAATCAGCAGGCGCAGGACGCATGCGCGGCCTACAGGAGTCACCAGATGGCACCCTCCATTTCAGGGAGAAGCCACAGCCGGAGCCTCTGATCCCTGGATTGCCACCACCACCACCACCACAGTCCTTTCACCTGGGTTAGCTGATGCCATCATCCTTTACTTTCCAGTCCACGGTGATTCAGTACCAACTACAATGGAAAATGAAGTCAGCAGCAGCCAGGGGAGCTGGCGGTTCTTCGTTGAGTGCAGCCTTGCCTGAACTGCTGCAGCCAGAAGTCCTTACCCCTGCTGACCCTGCAGGAGTATCTGGAAAAGTGAAGACGCAAGTGGCTGCAGTGCTCACTAGTTTGATCACCACCCGGTCAAGTCCGAATTCTGGCAGAAGAGGGCAGTGGAGCTCAACCACGGCAGCCAACTTGGCCTACAGGAGGCAGGAGTGTCCTCTTATGTCATTCAGCAGCAGTTCCAGCGAGGAGGACTTCAGGTCCCTCATCTCAGGAACCCTTCTACTGGCTGATTTAAAGGACACCTCTGGATCTATGGGAGCCACATGGACTGCACCTGACGGGTGTGAGCTAGTTGGCACTTGTTTTTAGTTTATCTAGTTTGTATTTCTCCCTTTTTGACTCTCACCCAAATGGACATGGCTTGTCAGGATTCCCCACCCCAATTCTGCAGAAAATTCCCAGTTGCACCTAAGCGCGCCTGTTTTCCTTTTTCCCTTATTCTCAGGTTATTTGGGAGCCCCATTTGCAAAAAGGGTTCTCTATTTGCTGCTATTTTATATTATCTGTGTGGATTACACGTTACCTGTTTGGATTACAAAATTACCTCACGTGGATTACAATTGAATTTTGGACTGTGTTCCAGTGTTTTATGACAAGTAGCCATGAGGAGATACTCAAACGTATATCTGAGCCCATTATGCTTGCAAATGTGAAATTGATTGCACTAAAAAGTTTGCATAATTATGTCTTTGTAGTATTTTAGCAATAATGTTTTTACAGGTTCAGCAATGTTCAAGCACTTTAGCCCATTGTGGGTGTTCTTTTTCAGGTACTGTAATGTGGCCTATTATGCAATTATTGTATAGTGTTTTTAGTAAATTATGCACTTAGCCGGATAGCTAGTACTTTTCTACCTCATATGGACTGCCTCTGCTGAGGACTATACGCCGTGGCCTAGCCTCGTGAGTCAATAGTACGCTAAGGATTCGTACGCACTTTTTACACTAATGCTTACACATTCAGTTCAGTAGCGTACTTTTAACAACGCTTAGACTGTATGTTCGTAATTTGTGCAGGAAACAACAATTATTTTTTAACACAAATTCGACCGAATAAATTTGTATTAAGAACGAATCTTGTCATAAATTAGTCGATTATTCGCCAAAGCGAATTTTTGATGATTCGCTCATCTCTAATGTACAGTATGGTGTATAGTATGTTATACGACACATACTGTACACCACACAGCATGATCCAAAACTGTCAGGTTCACTTTACTAACTACATCTGTACAAAGTAAGCAATGAAGAGCAAGTATGAAACACTTAAAGGATATGGACACCTTTGTAAAAAAAAAAAATGTTTACACTAATTAATTAATTTAATGGACAAAATAAGTTCTCCAATTGGTTGTGTTTACTTTTTTATTTTCGTTTTTGTTCTACAGCCTGCTGTGCTTGTTCTACAGCCTACTGTGCTTGTTCTTGTTCTACAGCCTGGTATTCTTCTTATGTACAGCAGGATGTGTTCACAGTGAATTTACAGAGAATCCATCATCTGATGTCCCCTGATGTCTCCGCAGTACTCACTCCTGTGCTGGCACTCTCCCACACTTAGCTCCACTGACGGCCCGGATCCGGTGTCTCCTGCCACCTACCGTATCTGCCTCCATTTTTTGGGGTGAGACAGACACAGGACTCCAGGTGATTTCTCATCTTGCTTTCTCACAGAGGTTGTTACAGACCCCACCAAGGACAAGATGTATTAGACGGTAATCACTTTGTCCTCCCTGATAAGTCGCAATGATGAGAATCTAAATGAGATGATTTCTGCTTTTCAGACTGGCAGCCTCGTCGTCTCAAAGTGATTACAAGTTTTTGAATGATTCCTTGACATGTATTTATGTATTACTGTCGTGATTTGATGTTATTTCATAGCTTTCCTCACAGAGGGGAAATAAGTTCACATGATATGAACAACATTTGCAAAATTCAGGTCTACACAAATCGTTACTTCTAAAACTTCACAGAGAGCTTCACTGAGTAGATATTAACCCTTTTCTCATTGGGCATTCATGAATGTTTTTGTATCTATTTGTAAGATGAGCAGAGAGGAGTGTTGGCAGACGTCTTTTGAGAGGAATGTTTAACATGCTACATTATTTCATTAATCACTCTCTCAACCTCCTAACAGTCACATTAAAATAGGAAAAAGCCTCCTAAAAATGTCACTTTTTATTGTAGATGTTTAATATGTGTCTTCTTGGACCACAACTCAGGGGACACAATTGCATTTTTAACCTCTTAGTGACATAATTAATTTTAGCCTTCATGTAGGGTATTATATATAGTGTATTAAATAACTTTTTACATTATTTTGTGAAATTTCTATATATTTTTGCTATTATTCCTTTCTGCCTGTCAGCTCCACTGCTGCGTCGACCCTTTGTGGTGGCACTGCCAGCTGGCTCCTTTGTAATGATAGCAACTAGTGTTGAGCAAATTGAAATTCACAGTGGACTTCGATCCGAATTTCAGGGAAAATTCGATTCACAGCAAAGCCGAATTTCCTCGTGCTTTATGGTAATTAATCAATTTTCCCTAAAATGGCAGCAAAAAAAACAAAAATTCATACTCACCTCATTCATTTGCACAGGAAGAGTCCACCTTGGCCATCTTGATTAAATATCGAAATCGAAATCTCGTGTGTGGTGACGTACCAAGTCATCACGCCAGCCAGTGTGATGACATCATCACACGCCGCATGAAATTTCGCTCTGGCTCTTCAATCAAGATGGCCGTGGCGGACTCTTCACGATCAAATGTGAGTGTTTTCAATTAGTTTTTTAAACAGATTAACCCCTGACAGCCTTCCATGGTCATCCAGATGCCGCAATCAGCAATTAATGCGGCATCTCAAGGGGTCCAGTGATGGGAGGCGGTGGCACAATTGCCGTTCCCCGTCATTGTGCCAGCTACTTACAAAAAAATGCACTTCATGACAAAGTAATAAGTCACAATCCAAATTTCTTTGTGAAATTCGGCAAAGCAGCCGAATCGAATTTTGCTAATCTCTAATAGCAATCCTTCCCCAACATGGCAATCAGCCTTCTCATCTGACTACCATCTTGTGTCATTTCCCTCTGACTTTTGGTCTAACTCTTTTGGTCTCACTATTCCCCCTTGCACTATATTGTATTTGCATCCCCAGGACGAAGATACAAATAAGCAGCTGCCTCAGCATTGATAAGACAAAGGAACCATTAGTCCCCTGCCCCACTGTACAGTGCATTTTGTGTGATGAAGGGGGCATGATGCCGTCATCAAGTCGCCCGCAATGTTCCTCATTCAACAGGCATGGCCAGAAGAGACCAGGCCTCCATCACAGGCAGACAACGAAGTACTGGAGAAAGGCGAGTATCACTTTACACTATGGGGTACAGAGTGCTAAAGCATGGTACTATATAGAGGAGGCACTCTAATACAGGGGGTAAAAATTGTGTGGCACCATAAATAGGGGGAAAAGAGCATGGTGCAGTATTGTAGGAGCACAAAATGAGTGACACAGAGGCTAACCTGACAATGCAAATAGTATGTATACTGAGCTGTTTTAAGGTGTCGCTGTATATATGTACCATGCTTCGTTCTTGTTGAGCATTTATGTAGTGAGTTTGCTTCTGGTGCTGCATTTATGTACTGAGCTTGGTTCTGAGTTTGGATCTGGTGTTGTATATATGTACAATGCTTAGTTCTGGTGCTGTATTTATGTACTGAGTTTGGTTCTGGTGCTGTATGTCAAGGTTCCCGTGGCCGGCGCTGCCTTAGCACGACAGCAGCGTCCGGTTGGAAAAAAAAAACACAATTCCGCCATCAACTTTTTGATCATATTTTATTAAATTTTTGGGTGTCAAAACGATCAGAAAATGGTGATGTGGGCATTTTAATCATTCTTTCTGTTACTGCATTCACAATGTGGGATAACTACTTTTATATTTTAATAGTTAAGTTATTTTGGAACATAGTGATATCAATGCTGTTTAGTTTATTTTTGTTTATTTATTTATTCATTTGTAAAATAGGGGATAGGGATTGATTTGATTTTTTTTAATTTATAAAACTTTTTTCTTTTTTTTACCTTTTTCAACTTTGTTTTAGCACCCCCAGGGCACTTGAACATGCAAATGTTGACTGCATAATATAGACTGAAATGAAACAGTATTGATAAAATTGCAATGCTTAGATTAAAGGGGTTCTGTAGCTCTTTAAAACTGATGATCTATCCTCTGGATAGATCATCAGCCTCTGATCGGCGGCGGTCCGACCCCCGCCGATTAGCTGTTTGAGAAGGCAGCGGCGCTGCAGGAGTGCTGCGGCCTTCTCTGTGTTTACCGCAGGCCCAGTGACGTCACGACTAGTATCACTGGCCTGGGCAGGGCTAAGCTCTGTTCACTTGAATGGAGCTTAGCCCCGCCCAGGCCAGTGATACTAGTCGTTACGTCACTGGCCTGCGGTAAACACAGAGAAGGCCGCGGCGCTCCTGCAGCGCCGCTGCCTTCTCAAACAGCTGATCGGCGGGGGTCCCCGGTGTGGGACCGTGACCGATCAGACGCTGATGATCTATCCAGAGGATAGATCATCAGTTTTACAGAACTGCTGAACCCCTTTTACCCCTTTAAGCTTTGCAAGTTTTAATAGGAGCTTTACTATGGCAAGCCTGGGAGCCTTCAGAAGGCCCCAGGTTGCCATAGCAAGCAAGCAGCTCCAAGAATCTAGTCATGGGCTTGTGTTCAGTCACAGGAATGACTGATCAGATGCCATGATTGAAGTTATCCTCGCCATCTGAAGTGCTTACTCTTCCATAATTGGAGTTGTCTCCAATCACAGACACTCCTGTGCAGGTGCCATGCTTAAAGCCCGGACATCCAACGTGAATGTATGGTGGATGTCACCTAGAGATGAGTGCATCTATTCGCCGCTTCGTAGATTTGTATCGAATCTTGCAAATGTTCTACTCCGAAGTGAATCCAGATTTTTTCGGATTCGCTTCGTATTATTCGCAAATTTTCGTAAAATTTTGAACGCTAATGATACGTACGATACGTTCACTACGTACGAAATGCACGCATTCGTCGTGAAGCTGGAAAATGATGATACGCTCCCGCAAGAGCGGGAAAGTGAAGATACGCCCCCCTCAGAACTGGAAAAAAACAGCCCCGCCCACCGGGATCTAACTATTTGCACGTATAGGGAGTGAAGACTCTTCCCTCAGTACTCCACCCTCTGAACCAGTTTAGACCAGCGCTGAGCACTGATCAGTACAGCAAGCATGGCTAAAGAGCTGCGTCCGAACTGGAACCAGATGGTCTTTGGGAACGAATTCCCTGAACCACTGCCCGCTCTAGGACATCAGGGTGTCACACTGAAGAGAAACCCAGCTTCAGTGCCCTTATTCTCCTTACCGGCTGCTGAGATTGCTGTGCATCGTGAGGCGGCTGGTGCTGCTGTGGCTGGTGCGGCGGAGGCGGCTGGAGCGTCCACTTCGCCGCCCATGAGGAGATCAACAACACCTTCCGTAATGCAGAACCCGATTGTGCCAACATTGGTGACGGCCCACGCACAGACCCTCTGGGTTTACAAGAATGCCATGGAGGACTGGGTAATCCAGGTACTGGACCATCCTAGGCCGGGAGATCCTAAATTGGAGCACCAAAAGGGAACTGTCCTGTGTTTTTTGGTCGAGCGAGGCTCTGGCTTCCTGGCAGACGACGAGGACGGCAAAGAGTACTTTGTGGGCCGCAGGTCAGTTAAACAGCCGTATCTGCCCCAGCCTCGTCACAGCCTGTATGTGAGGGATCAGGTGGACTACACCCCCATGGCGTCCCTGAAAGGCCCCTTCACTACTGGGGTTACCCTACTATCTAAGCCCCTGGTCCCAACATCACCACCTGAAGTTTGGCCGGAGGAACCACCAGGCAAAGTACCTGTCAGGGCTGGGATACACAGATAGGGGTAAGTGATCCCTAAGCTTAAACCCAACCCCTTTCCCTGCCTATTGCCCACTCAGGCTAACCCCTGAGCCGACAACCTGAAGACTGGAAATACACTAGAAAAAGTGCAGGGGAAGGGAAGACAAACAAGACAGACAAACAAGACTCAAATGGGTAGTCAGGTAGCCGCGTCAAAACCAGGAGAGTATGTCAGGAACAAAATCAGCAAGCAAAGAGAAGTCAAAAACACACCAAGGGTCAAGGAACAACAAGAGTCTAAACTGCAGAGCAAAAATAACAACCAGGTAGTTGCAAGGAAACTCCAAACACTGGCAGCTAGGTAAACATTAGAGGGCCTTAAATACCTAGCAGACCCCACCCAACCAGCTGACTGGGAGGAGAAAGCAAGGAACCAAAACTTAACTCCTGAGATACCAAATAAACAGAAAATAAACAGACACTATATTGCTCGCGTTTTCCGGCGACCAGTAACAGGCCACGAGTGAGAGTGCTCACCAGCCACGTCCCTGGCACTTATGACCGTCGCGTGCGTCCCCTGCCTGGGACGCGCATCAACAGCCAGAGACCGCCAGCTGGAGGAGGAGCCTGCCGAAATAGCGGACGAAGCCTGACCACGGGCAACCACCTCGCCACCAGAGTCAGGGGCAGGACCAGCAGAACGGGTGCAATGACTGCCGGTCCTGACAGTACCCCCCCCCCCTCCAGGAGGGGCCTCCGGACCCTTAGAACTCAGAGATGGTTTAGAAGGATGACTCTGGTGAAACAATCTCACTAAGCGGGGTGCATGCACATCCCTAGCAGGGACCCAAGATCTATCTTCTGGACCGAATCCCTTCCAATGGATGAGGTACTGAAGGGAATTCCTCACCAACCTAGAGTCCAGAACCCACTCCACCTCATACTCAAGATCTCCATCCACAACAGACGGAGAGGGAGGGTCAGGGAGGGGTACAACAGGGTCAACATAGCGCTTTAGCAGATTTTTATGAAAAGTATTGTGGACCTGCCATTCAGGGGGCAACGCAACCTTGAAAGATACCGGATTAAACACATGAGTTATGACAAAAGGACCGATGAACCTAGGAGCAAATTCAGAGACGGGACTTTCAATTTGAGGTTTTTAGTAGACAACAAGACTTTATCTCCCACAACAAAAGTTTCAGAGACAGTATGTTTATTCCTGGAATGGTGGACCATTTGGCTTTGTGATTTTTTCAAGTTCTGCTGAACTCGTGACCACACTGTGCACAGTTGGTTAGTTATGGATTCTGCCCGAGGAGTATCAGAAACAGAACACGATGAGAAAGAAAACCTGGGGTGAAAACCATAATTACAGTAAAAGGGTGATGTGAGTGTGGATGAACTAGTGTGATTGTCGATAGCAAATTCAGCTAGCGGGAGATATGAGGCCCACTGATGCTGACAGTCAGAGATAAAGAGACGAAGGTACTGGATCAGCTCCTGATTCATCCTCTCCGTCTGCCCATTGGTTTCAGTGTGAAAGGCAGAAGAAAAGGACAATTTAACTTCTAATTTCCAACAGAAAGCTCGCCAAAACTTAGCCACAAATTGTACCCCCCTGTGGTATACCACCTCATCAGGAATACCATGGAGACGAACCACATGCTGGATAAACAGATCAGCCAATTCTTCCGCTGATGGCAGTTTTCTCAACGGAATGAAATGACCCATTTTAGAGAACCGATCCACCACCACCCAAATGACAGTGCACCCCTGGAATGGTGGCAAATCGGTAACAAAGTCCATGGAAATGTTAGACCAGGGTTTGTCTGGCACTGGGAGCGGGAGAAGAGGTCCCTCAGGACGTCTCCTGGGGATCTTTCCCCGCGCACAGACTTGACAAGCCTGAACAAAAGCATAAACGTCAGTATGCATACGTGGCCACCAATAATTTCTTTTCAGTAACTCTAAGGTTCCCCGAACACCTGGGTGACCTGCTAGCACTGAACAATGTGTCTCCTCTAACACTCTCAAACGGCAAGACATGGGAACAAACAATTTGCCTTCCGGAAGGTCTTTAGGAGCAGAATTTTGTTCAGCAAGAATTTGAGAAGAGATGTGAGAGGAGACAGCTGCCAGTACAATACCTGGAGGTAAAATGTTACCAGACTCAGACTCCAAACCCTCAGGAATACCGAAACTCCGGGATAAAGCATCAGCTTTAACATTTTTCGTACCCGGTCGGTAGGTAACAACAAAATTAAAACGTGAGAAAAACAAGGCCCATCTGGCCTGACGAGCATTGAGACGTTTTGCACTATCAAGATACACCAGGTTTTTATGGTCTGTGATCACTGTCACTGGGTGAAGAGCTCCCTCCAAAAAATGGCGCCACACTTCAAAAGCCCATTTGATGGCAAGGAGCTCGCGATTCCCAATATCATAATTTCTTTCACATGAAGAGAATTTTTTGGAGAAAAATGCACATGGCCTGAGGTTTGTGAGAGCAGAAGACCCTTGAGATAATACTGCCCCCACACCGACCTCAGAAGCATCTACCTCTACAATGAAGGGTTGAGAGAGATCAGGCTGAATCAACACAGGGGCTGTAGAAAAGGCTTTCTTGAGCTCCTGAAACGCAGAGTATGCTGCAGGAGACCAGTTGCTAGGATCAGCCCCCTTGCGGGTAAGATCCGTGAGTGGTTTGGCAATTACGGAAAAGTTTTTTATAAAGTTTCTGTAGTAATTGGCAAAACCTAGAAACCGTTGAAGGGATTTTAAGTCAGTGGGGCGGACCCACTCTGCTATCGCCTGAACCTTACACGCATCCATCTGTACATCGGAAGGAGTGACCACATAACCCAGAAATTAAACCTTTTGCACACAAAAAATACATTTTTCCAACTTAGCGAACAAAGAGTTTTTTCGCAACCGGGACAACACAAGGCGAAGATGTTCATGATGGGTGGGCAGATTTGGAGAAAAAATCAGGATGTCATCCAGATAGACCACCATAAAGACCACAATAACATAATGAAAAATGGTATTCATAAAACCTTGGAAGACTGCCGGGGCATTACTCAGACCGAAAGGCATAACAAGATATTCAAAGTGCCCCAGTGGTGTGTTAAAAGCAGTCTTCCATTCATCTCCTTCCCAAATCCGAATCAGATTATACGCTCCCCTTAGATCTAATTTGGAGAACCAATTGGCCCCAGAAACCTGATTCAGAAGGTCCGGAATAAGAGGAAGAGGTCCAGAGTTCTTGACCGTGATTTTATTTAATTCGCGGTAATCAATACACGGCCTTAACCCACCATCTTTTTTCTCCACAAAAAAGAACCCAGCCCCCGTTGGGTACTCAGAAGGTCTAATATGCCCAATAGCCAAGCTTTCATCAATATATTGCTTAATTGACTCTCTTTCAGGTACAGACAGATTATAAATACGACCCTTAGGCAGCTTGACTTTGGGCAGGAGATCTATCTTACAGTCAAAATCCCTATGAGGAGGAAGGACTTGAGACAGGGGTTTGGAGAATACATCTGCGAAATCAGAGATAAACTCCGGGATCCCAGCATCACATGCAGTCGTGGTACAGAGTGAGACCTGAGACATATGGGCCTTACACTGAGGACCCCAGCGAACAAGATCCAGTGTACCCCAGTCAATAACTGGATTATGTTCCTGGAGCCAGGGCATCCCCAGGATAACGTTCACCGACAAATTTTTCATAACCAGAAAAGAACAATATTCTATGTGTAGTGCACCCACCACCAATTTTATCTCGGGGGTGCGGAATTTGACCAAACCAGCACGCAATGGGGTCATATCCACACTTGATACTAGGATAGGAGGGGACAACGGAATCATGGAAGACAAAACCTGGGACACAAAATCCAAGTCGATGAAATTAGCGGCTGCACCCGAGTCCAGAAAAGCCAGACCTGTACAGGAGGCTGACTGGACCTCAATAGTGCAGGGCAAAAACATTTTAGAAATTTTAGGGAGTACCTGAGCTCCTAGGCAGTCCTCCCGACAACTGCCTAGGAGCGGAAGTTTTTCCTGCTGTGACTTCTTGGGACAGGCATTTAGCTGATGTTCGGGACTCCCACAGTAGAAACATAGTCGATTCTTCCGGCGATGTTCCCTCCTCTGCTCTGGGGTGATACTGCCGAGCTCCATTGGTTCAGGCCCAGGTAGAGATGAGACTGTACTGAGGGTCGGCCGAGGAGCGGGGGACACCCGAGGTGGTAGTCTGGACCTTAGGCCTGATCGTTCCACCCCGAGTCCGTCACGTACTGTCTGAACGTAGCACAATATTCTTCCGCCATCTGTCTACCCTGACGGAGGGATAACAAGTGGGAAACCGCTAACGTAGGTCGGTCTGGTTCATCATAAATCTGACCCAGTGCAGACAAAAAACTGTTCAGAGAAGAGCGCAGAGGTGAATCAGGAGGTAAGGAAAGCGCCCAATTTTGCGGGTCACCCCGCAGGAGAGACATAACCAGCCCCACCTTTTGCGCTTCTGTCCCAGAGGACCGAGGTCGTAAAAAAAAAATAAAGTTTACACCCTTCCCGAAATGAAAAAAATTTCTTGCGGTCGCCGGAAAAAAGGTCGGGAAGGGGAACCTTAGGTTCAGGTGCAGGTGACTGAACGGCCGGAGGTGGCACAGGGACCATAGCATACATGTCTTCCTGAACCTGAAAGCGGATAGCCAGATCTTGAACCAACTTGGTCAAGGCCTGGACCTGCGCGACCACAGCTGACATAGGCTCCATAGGTGGAGTGAACGTCGCTGGACGTATGCAGGTTGCAGGCCTCTTTGGGCCAGTGTTTCTGTCAGGGCTGGGATACACAGATAGGGGTAAGTGATCCCTAAGCTTAAACCCAACCCCTTTCCCTGCTTATTGCCCACTCAGGCTAACCCCTGAGCCGACAACCTGAAGACTGGAAATACACTAGAAAAAGTGCAGGGGAAGGGAAGACAAACAAGACAGACAAACAAGACTCAAATGGGTAGTCAGGTAGCCGCGTCAAAACCAGGAGAGTACGTCAGGAACAAAATCAGCAAGCAAAGAGAAGTCAAAAACACACCAAGGGTCAAGGAACAACAAGAGTCTAAACTGCAGAGCAAAAATAACAACCAGGTAGTTGCAAGGAAACTCCAAACACTGGCATCTAGGTAAACATTAGAGGGCCTTAAATACCTAGCAGACCCCACCCAACCAGCTGACTGGGAGGAGAAAGCAAGGAACCAAAACTTAACTCCTGAGATACCAAATAAACAGAAAATAAACAGACACTATATTGCTCGCGTTTTCCGGCGACCAGTAACAGGCCACGAGTGAGAGTGCTCACCAGCCACGTCCCTGGCACTTATGACCGTCGCGTGCGTCCCCTGCCTGGGACGCGCATCAACAGCCAGAGACCGCCAGCTGGAGGAGGAGCCTGCCAAAATAGCGGACGAAGCCTGACCACGGGCAACCACCTCGCCACCAGAGTCAGGGGCAGGACCAGCAGAACGGGTGCAATGACTGCCGGTCCTGACAGTACCGGTGCGCTGCCTTCAGGAGTCACCAGATGGCGTCCCCTGGTTCAGGGAAAAGACACAGCCACAGCCGGAGCCTCTGATATCTGGACTGCCACCACCCCCATCACAGTCCTTTCAGCTGGGTCAGCTGACAACTTCATCTTTACATTCCAATCCATGGTGATCCACCAATACCAGCTACCATGGAAGATGAAGCCAGCAGCAGCCAGGAGCTGTGGCTTCTTCCCTGGATGCAACCTTGCCAGAACCGCTGCAGCCAGAAGTCTTTACCCCTGCTGTCCCGGCAGGAGTATCCGGAAAAGCGCAAGTGGCTGGCGCACTCACCAGCGTGACCACCACCCGGACCCAGTCACGTCCGACTTCCGGAAAAAGAGGGCAGTGGAGTTCCACCACGGCAGCAAGCGTGGCCTACAAGAGGCAGGAGCGTGCTCTGATGTCCTTCAGTAGCAGCTCAAGCGAGGAGGACTTCAGGTCCCTCATCTAAGGGACCCAACTACTGGCTGTCTCAAGGACACTTCAAGAGGACCTATGGGAGCCAGACCATGGACTGCACCTGACGGATGAGAGCTAGTTGGCACTTGTTTGTTTGTTTAGTTTGTATTGTCCCCTGTTTGACTCTCACCCAGATGGACATGGCTTGTCAGGACTCCCCCCCCCCATTCTGCAGAAAATTTCTATTTGCGCCTAAGCGCACCTATTCCCCCCCCCCCCTACTAAAAAAAATAAAAAAAATCCTGGAGGCAATAATTTTTTCTTCCCACTGGCTGTTAAATATGGAGAGAATCAGCTAATAAAGGGCATTTGCCATTCAGGGGTCTAGAAAAGCTAGGTGATAACACTAGTAGGGGTTCTATAGAAGTTATACTGGCCATACTGGTTTCCCATCTTTATCTAATTTTTACATGTTTTTTTTTAACCTTATGTGCATGTGCACTTTAAATGTATTGTGTACATGTGACACTTCAAATTTGAGCAGGGATATTTTTATACTACACTGACATGTTTTGTATATATGTTTTGTATTGAGCTGAACTTTTGATTTCATAGAACTAGAGACGGGCAGCCATGTTAATGTGGATCCTAAAGGAGGATATACTGAGTAGATCAAGGTTGAGCTGAAAAAGTACTTAAAGAGCAATGCTATTGAGACTTGCCCTTTAAATCATACAGTTTACACTGTGAAATAGGATGTGTCTCATGGGCAACTGTAGCAGATCTACAATCCAAGTAACTGATCAGGGGTTAAAATGTGACAAGTGAATCTATAAGGTTAACTCGTTCCTTCCACCACTGAATTTGATGCAAAGGGTACTTTGAGAGAATGAAAATATGGTTCCTTACATCTAAAGGTTGAAAATCTTGTTCAGACCTAATGCTTCTCACAATTGAGAGCCTGCAACAATTGTATTCAGTCTAGACAATCCTATGTGAGCCAATAACATAAGCGGCACACACTTACCTCGTGTATCGTAGTACAGGTGGCGACAGCAGATTGCCTTGATGGTAGGACAGCAAACCTTTAGTTGTAAAAAGTATTAGGTTGTCAGCTTCTGGGTGTAAGCAAGAACAATTTGATTCACAATTTTGTGGATGGGAGCATTAATTGGCTGAGAGAGCCCCATTTTTCTGATACCCCCGACATTGAGTGTTACATCATAAAATAACTATTCTGTTCAATGGAGAGGTATAAACTTGCTCCCCTAGTGTTGGAGGCATGCAAGCAGAATTTTATTTCTTAGGTTTATGGTTATGTGAACAGAAGCAGAGGCTTTTTAAATATATTAAAAAAAACTTTCAACCTCTTTATGCCCCTAGGAATTGTCCTCCCACCATGATTGTTGAAACCTCTAGAAGATGAATAAAGCTTATGACCTTCGCTGAATAACATCTGGAAAGTCACAAGCACAGCAAAATGAGACTGGATGTTGTACAAGCAGATACAAGAGCGAGGTGACAAAGAGACTCAAGCAATCAGAAATGCTAATTTACTTTGATGCTTCCTTGGCGCATCTTCCTAGGACACCTTGACAATGAATTTTGCATATAAAGTTCATTTGAGATTAGTCTGGTTGCAGCATGCTTTAGATACTCTGTAGAGAAGCCATATTTCAAAAAAATGTTATATAAATGGTTACATTGACATAGCAACTTACTCCACAACATAATATAGTTCTCTTAGCCACTTAGCTGGTAAATTGAAATATTTCCACATGTATGTGACATCACTCAATCATAGCAGACAATCAGCCCACTGCTATGACATTCCATCAATGCTGATCACATCATGTTGTAATCAAGAATGTTTTTGCTCACTGACAGCAAGCAGAAATCTTGGAAATGATGAAAAACTCAGAAAGTTGAAATATGTCTCATGACTCTTCATGGATGTAGCAGAGCTGTTTGTCACCTAACTCTTTTTGGTCATGGGTAGAAATTAGGGAACTTTTGAAAAATTTGATTTGGCAGCCTCACCTCGCCATGAAATTTGATTAGTTATAAATCAGGGAGATCCGTGTCAGCAGCAGCAGTGGCAGTAACAGTGAGACTATCTAACCACTTCAACCACTGTGATGTGCCCGTATGTCATGGTGGAAGAGGGAATGTATGGAGCGGGGTGCCGGCTGTATCATACCCCGCCAAACGATCCTGCCAAACTCCGTCATTTAACCCTTCAGATGCCGCAATCAACAATCACGGCATCTGTGAGGTAAGCCAGACGGATAATGTATCGGCACATCCGAAAATGTCTGAACTATTAAAATATTAATAAAAAATTCCTGTGCACTGATCACCGTAATGGAATAAAATTCAAAAACACATGATTCAATGTTTTTTTTTGTCCTCTTTTCCCCACCAAAAAACAGTAATCAAAAAGTCGTACGTACCACAAAAATGATACCAATAAAATCCAAATCCCATCCAACAAAAAACAAGCTTCTACAGCTCTGTAGACCTAAATATAAAAAAGTTATGGATGTCAGAAAATGGTGATGCAAAGAAAATTTTGATTTTTTTCAAAGGTTTTTATTTTTTTAAAGTAGCAAAACAAAAAATACAAGTTTGGTATTTGTATTTAGCCGCAGAATAAGGACGTTACCCCTTTTTTAGTGCACAAAATCCCAAAAAACCTTAGCAGAATAGTTTTTCTATTTCTCTAGTTAACCTCACAAAGATTTTTTTCCCATTTTCCAATAATAGACATGATAAATTGAATGGTGCCCTTAAATAGTACAATTATTAAAGTTAAAAAGTTATGTCTATTGGAATGTTGGGAGGAAAAAACTAAAATGCAAAACCAAAAATGGGTCCTGTACTATATGCTCTGAAAACAATATAAACAATGAAGAACTTTCATTAATGGACTGAGAATAAGTATAAAAATGTACACATTAAAACTGTAAATGGCCCTGTTCTGTCGAATGGAAAACTACTGAAAAAAATTGAAATTATTTTTACTGTAGACATGAATCCATTTAAAGGGAACCTGTAAGCTCCGAAACACCCCCTGAACTAGAGTAAGTGTTGTATAGTGTAAATGATGCTGAATCCGATTTTGTAAGTTTTATCTTCATACTCGCTTCCATTCTGACACTGTGCTCCCACAAACCTGCAGTAAAATGCACTCACTGGACTCTTCTTTGAGTCCTCTCCATTATGTGAGTGAGAACTGGAGTCCAGTGAGTGCATTTTACTGCTGGTTTGTGGGAGCACAACATTAGAATGGAAGTGAGTATGAAGATAAAACTTACATATTCGGATTCAGCATCACTTACACTATACACCGCTTATTCTAGTTCAGGGGGTGTTTTGTAGATGACAGGTTCCCTTTAAATAAGAATGATTTCCATATTTGTGTAAAATTGAAAAATATACAAATATATACTATGAACCAGATGACATTTTGCTTTAAAAATGTATTAGGGTTAAAACCAGATGGGCCGAACATGGTGGATGGCTCAAACATGGCCACAGGATTATTGCCATAAGATTCAGGAGCCTGAAACCTGGTAGCTGCCATATAATATGTCAGCCAAGCAGAGTCTGACGCTGGTATGGGGTTTGGCTGGGTAGGCCTGCTGTGTAGCCTGCAAACTCCTGAAAATGTCCCTTTTGTATGATAATTATATAAAGGGGTCACATAGAGCCAGTTAGTTGACCAATATATACATTTTACCTTATAATTAAAGCTATACTTACCTTGCATCCAGAAACTACATATGGAGAGTACCCCGTGGTGCAGCAGATGACCGGCAGTTGGATCCAACGAACTGATAAAAGAGTAGAGAAAAAAGTCATGGCGATTCTCTGAGTGACAGAAAAAGAAAGCCCCCCCCCCCCCCCCCAACTTGCGAACCCACTTCTGCAACCCCATTGCTCTCATGCCCTAAAGGTGGGAGCCCTTCTTCTGCCATCTCATTTCCCTCCTTGACCAAATCATATAATATAGAAGCTCCTCTTCTCTCTGCATCTTGCTGACTTTTTTCAACAGGGAGACTGCAAAAGATGATTTGGAAGAAGTAAACACAGCAAAAGATGAGGATGGTCATCACTGAGACCTGGTCCTACTAAGGGCTGCAGAAAAAATAATGATTTCCATATTCTACTACATACTACTTACGTAGTCAAGTACATGGAAAGGGAGGGACTGTAGTACCAGCAACTTGGCCAGATACATGTTCAGCTTCTGTGCAGGGTAAGTGCACGCATACTGTTGTATTTTTGGAATCATCTCGGGGATCGATTGCTGTTGAAATAAGTGACAAGGAGGAGGAAGAGGAGGAGGAGCATCAGAAGCAATAGACAACGTTGAAGTTGATAGGTAGAAATGCCAGCTTCCTTCTGCTGACAATGAGCCCTGACTGCTGGAAAGGGGATGCAGGCCAGTGGGAGATGCAGCGTTTGCTGCATCAGGCTGTAACACTAAATGAGTGGCATGGTTTTCCCACACCACTTTATGGTGACGCTTCATGTGTTAATACAAGGCTGTTGTGCCAACATTAGCACCATCGCGTCTCACCTTCTGCCCACATATCCTGCATACTGCCACTGTAAATATTCTTACACTGCCAAGTATAGCATTTTCCCTCCACCACTGCGTGATGCCTGCCTGCTGCTGCTTTTATGAATCCATGCACTGCTACTGTGTGCACTGCTACTCCTCACAGAGAGTCTCCCGAGAATCAGACAGTGTACCCCATCTGTTTGGCTCCAGATTTCCCACTGCTTCCACCCTGATGTCTCACAGGCACGCTGAGGAACCGACTGATTGCTGATACACACAGTATCTGTTGTAACTTCATTACATTAATGTGAAGAGCGAGCCAATCATTCCAGTACAGCTGGATTGTTTGTCAAATCATGACTGCTAGATGACAGTGGCACCTCTGGCCTGTTGCTGTAGCTGCTACCACCACCCATTTTTCTGCTGCTGCTTGTGCTTGCTACAGCATCATTTTTGCCACTGCCCACTCATTTGAACGGCCCAGGCAACTGTCTGTTGGCCATAGTTAGGGATGAGCTCCTGCTCCGTACAGTATTAGAACAAAGTTTTATGCGAATTAACTTCGGATGTTTCATCCGAAATCGATTTGCTCATCCCTAGGCGTAGTGTATAACAACTGTATCGCTAACAGAAGGCATTCGCTATAATAAATTTAGTTCCACTGCACACATGTACAGGGCGAAATATTTAAACGTGGCCTAATACTGATGCTATGTAATGCAACAGCCAACAGAAGGCATTCACTATGATACATTTCACTACGCTGCACACATGTACAGGGCAAAGTATTTAACCGTGGCCTAATACTGATGCTATGTAATGCAACATCTAGCAGAAGGAATTCGCTATAATTAATTTCTTTCTACTGAACACATGTACAGGGCAGAGTATTTAACTGTGGCGTCACACTGACACTATGTAATGCAACAGCTAACAGAAGACTCTATGATAAATTTCTGAATGTGGGTGCATGAGAACTTCATGCACATGGAGATTACACTCAACCTTTAGTCTCCCTATGCTCTCTCTACAGTCTCAAAAACTCTCCCTATGATCTCCCTGCACTCTCCCTCTCCAATATTCCTTTTTAAAACAGTTTATATCAACACTGTCCCTAGCATATGATCGCTTGCCATATCTCTCCCTATGCTCAGCTCACAGGGAAATTGTGGTTTTATAGGGCTGTGACATCACAGGGGATAGCTCTCTGTGGATTGGATGGCTGCATGGCATTATGGGTGATCTTCCGTTCTTCTTAATTTCGCTTTGTAACATGTGCAGCCACCATTTTATGAAAACCTGATTCGTTACCGCAAAGTGCAAGGAAATTCGGCTTTGAATGATTCGCTAGTCATGGATTTTAGACATCATATACCTGCCTTATCTCCTCTCAGCTATGTTACTTCATGCCTTTCTGTGTTTCTAATCTCTCCTCTTTTGATGACCTTGTTATAATAATAATCATACGTGAAGCGAGATATAATGAATACAGTGAGACGATCAGCCAATCATGTCATTCTTCTAAATAAGTAGTAATTACTCAATTTACCGCTTCATTCCTTTTATAGTGGTCCTGCCCTTCAGAGCAGGCAAAGAACCAGTGCCGGGCTAGACACAGCATGGGAAAGGGAGAGGTGGGGGTAGAGAACAAAAGTCTGAATGAAGCTTGCCTTTAAAATTCACTTTGTAGAGACGAACAAATACCTAGAGATCAGATGTGCTACCAATCTGATTGCAGAGATATCATATATTGTGGATTAATAGAAAACCAACCATAGAAAAGTATAGAGCTACTTTCACATCTGTGTTTTTAAATCGGGCAGATTGTTTCGGCAAAGGAACAGCCTGCCAGAGTTCACCATATTGGCATAGCCATATAGGGACTTTTACCGATAAATACCAAATTGACTACAATGGGGCCTGATGCAGCTCTGGACAGGTTTCAGCAGGACAAAAACCTGTGCATGCATCGGTTTTCATCCTGCTGAAACCTGATGCTCATGCTGGAAACTAGACGGATCCCCACTGGATCCAGTTATAGTTAATGGAGTCCAGTGGTAAACGGCAGTATCTGCCTAAGCCGGATTCAGTGAACTCTGTCAGGCTGTTCTTCTGCCTAACCGAACACATGACCCATTAGTGACATGCCACTTGGGAATAAATCACAGCTGAGGCCACAGTTTTAACTGCAATGGCCCCATACATGTGGATGCTAATAGATATGGAGTGGAAATGCAGTACAGACAGTCTGGGAGCTATGGAGCTGGAACTAAGCTGCAGGGAGCAGGTAAATATGTTTCTCTTCACAAGTCCCTTCACAAATCCCAGACAACTTCATTAATTAGACATCCCGAAAAGCTATTGATCCTTATTAACTCCCACCACCATCACCCCCCCCCCCCCATCAGACAGGGACATAAATAGAAATCATTGGGCTCCATAGAAAGAATCTGGATTGGGCCACCCATATCCCAACCTTAGCCCCTCCCACTACCTGTCCCTCTTCCCTGCCCCATGAACTGTGCCTGCTGCTGTGTATTATACAGTATACAATACCCCCCATAAACTGTGACTGCAGCTGCTGTATATTATATAGTGTGCCAAACCTCCCCCCCATGAACTGTGGCTGTTGCGGTGTATAATATAAAGTGTATATGAATCAACACTCGGATTCCAAGCCAGACTCTGACACTGCATACGCCAGGTACTCTGGATGTATACCAGTTACCCCATTATTGGACATTGGTTTTACCCATTTGTTGATTCGTGGTACTGCTCACCTGTGAACTTCTTTGGATAATATATAGTGTGCCATATAGAGAGCTGGAAGGCACGAGAGCTTGTGTCGATAATTAGGAGGCTTCCACAGCTGGGACCCTTTCACCCAGAGGCCACGTAGCAGCTGTGTGGTCTGCCTCTATTGGAGATACGCCATTAATGTATTTCAATGTGGAAATTCATTCATGCAGTGCTGTTCCTGAAGAGGGTTTGAAATTAATATTTTGAGTTGTAGAACATTGCCTTAAGTGTCACTAAGTACACCAGCCTCTTCATTCTGAGAATCTTTAGAGGACATGGAGCTCACGGACTAGTTTTCAAATGACAAACACACTCCCCTTTAAAGTGGAAATTAAAGTTTGGACCAATTCTTAATTATTATAACTTTGTTTTACTCTTCCTGTGCATGGACTGACCCCCTTCCCACCTTGTCAAAAAGAAAGAATTTGCATTTACTAAATGTCACTAATTAGGACCAGCAACATTTGTGTGAGCGCCTTGTACAAGCGTCTTGTGCCAGGTGTAATGCAACTCCTGGAGCTAATTACATGTTAAAATAAAAGGGCAGAAAAAAGGCAAATAAATAAGAGAAGCGAATAGACAATAGACAGCGCCAAAGGTTCCTCATTATGGAATTCTTGCTCGTACATTAGAAAAATATTATGCTGATGATCAGACCGACACGGTGATGAGGACATCTTCTCATCTGCCATTTAGTCTGCTGAAATGCGCTGCTCCACAGTCCAATTAAATTCTATAAATAATTAAGCGATATCTGTAATTACTGGGTTCTCGTGTTGGACAGAGAAACTTTCATTCGTCCCAGCATAAAACACAGCAGGTTCTATCTGTAAGCAGCGAACAGAGGGAGACACTAATCTTCCTCCAGAATTTCTTTAAACTAAAAAAAAGTTACAGTTTTGGAATACACACGGTGATACATAGGGGGTGCAGGAATGACCAATTATCCTCCCCTGCTGGATGTTGAGCTATACGGTATTAAAATGTGCAAAATCACTAACACTGAGTGTCACACAAGGATGTAGCTGTAAGGGGTGCACAGGTAACTGAGGGTCCTTCTGCAACATAGGACACAAGTATTATAAATTCCATATTGAAGTTAGGGACAGATTTCAGATTTTGAACAATGACCTAGGAACAATAAGTATAAGGCTAATTTCAGACTAGTGTGTTAACTGCGGAAACCATGCTCCATGCGAGAGCGTGATTTCCCATTATGGACACTGCTCTTTTCACAGTAATGATTTATAATGCTGTGTGTCTCTAGCAAACCTTGCATCTACTTAATTGTACTGACATAATGCTGTCAGTATACACTACTCACAAAAAGTTAGGCATATTTGGCTTCTGGGTGCACTTTATGGAAAATATAAAAAGTTCATGCTAAAGTGATATTCCAAGGGCAGTGGTGCACAGGGCCCTGCCGGACATTTGGAAACGAGAGGGTTTGGTGTCCAACTTAGTGCTCCTGGAACTGTTTCCGATTGTGGTGGCCACGGTTATTTGGGGTGGGTTGCTGAAAGGTAAAAAGGTGCTTTTTTATTGTGACAACTTGGGTGGTGCAGGCCATTAACTCACAGTCAGTCAGCTCACCACCAGTGGTGTGATTGCTGCTTTATATAGTGCTGCGAGGGTTGGTGTTCAGTGTTAATTTTATGGCCAAACGCGTCCCAGAGGTGTGCAATGATATTGCTGACTCCCTCTCTTTCAACAACAAAACAACAAGCAACAAAAAAACAAGCAACCAGAGTCGCAGTATAATGCAAACAAGCTCAAAAAAAACAAGCTGTCCTTAACTTCAAGTCTGCACTCACCTCTTCTAAACGTCATCCGTTTAATGACGTTCCATTTTGCCGCTTCCATGGCAGGTTCTATGCGATATGAGTGGGAGGTAAAATCGGCAGCGACACACCCCACCAAAACCAAGCATCTGCATAATAACTGCACAAACTGAAATTTGGACAAAAACGAGCCATCCACATGAATCACAACAGGCTGTCCACCGGTGGACGCACACCCACAACAGCCTGGAAACGATTCTCTGGACACATGTCCAGACCCAGTAAACCATATAAATGAATAAACATCTCTTTTCCCACTTGATCCGTCTTGGACGCCCCAACTAGGTGATACCAGTTCTGAAATTCTAAATGCCCTAAAAATGGCCAAGGAGAAGGCTAAATGAAACAAGCAGACCTTACTTGGCGATCAGCGAACCTAACATAATGCCCTCCCCCCTCCAAAGGAACTAGCACTGGCAAAAATGTTTATGTAGCGGCCACTAGTAGTAGCAGAAGAAGGTTTGGTGGTATCAACAACTGCAGCAACAGGCCAGAGCTACCATGGTCATCCAGCGGTTGTTTTTTGACCAACAATCTAGCTCTACTGGAATGGTTGCCTCACTCTTCAATCTCGGGTGACAACAGATACACATAGCCAGGAATCAGTAGGTTCCACTGACACTACACATAGTTGGCATGGCCCAGTTCACGCCAGCACTGACGTATGGAGTAATGCTGGGATTTCTGCGCCAATGTCCTCCTCATCCTCCACCTTGTCCTCACCCTCCAATGTAGGAACAGTTCACAGTAGTCCTCCAGCATATCACCTATGCACAGCTAGGCATGGTCACGCGGTTCTGTACCTAGTCAGCCCAGTCAGAGCTGTTAACGATTTCTTGATGCAGCTGATGGTCCAGTCTACTCCCCAGTGTAACATCCATCTAAGCCAGCAGCAGCTCATGTGTGACACGTGCCATTTGCTCAGACCCTTGGAAGAGGCCACTTTATTTGTCATTTGGTATAACTATGGTATGAATGATGTCATTCCACTGCTTCACGCCCTGAAGAGGATGCTGGTAAATCTAATTGGTGAGGGGAAAGATGTTGCACTCACATCTCATGGCCACCTGACCGCTGAGGAGGATGACAAGGGGGAAGAAATAAACATCCAGGAATTCTATACACAACTGGGTGGTTTATCCGCCCATGCGACAGGAGAGGAGCTAGATGTTGATGGCACAGATGAAGCAGATGACCCCAACAGACCGGGGCAGTATGTAGTGGAGATGGAGGCAGCAAGGCTCTTGCGTAAATGGCCAGATGCATGCTTTCTTGTATACTTACTGACATCCGCATTGTCAGGAGGGATGACTACTGACCATATGAAAGAGGCTTTATTAATGCTCAAAATACAGGATTGTTTTTTTTGTTTTTAGTTTTCTGTTCTTCTGATGGATCAGAAGAACGGAAAAATGAACAATGATGTTAACACAACATTACAGCCACTGCTGCTGCCCCACTCCCCTCTCTGTCATGGGGCCACTACAGTCACTGCCACCCTCCCCCCACCACACACACACATACACACACTCCGTCATGGGGCTGCTACTGCTGATGTTGCCATCATGTCCACTCTGTCATGGGTCCACTATTGTCACAGTTACTGCCACTGCTGATGCTGCCACTGTCTCCACTCTGTCATGGGGCCATTTTAGTCATAGTTAGGCTCCTTTCACACAAACAAGTTTTCTGTGCGGGTGCAATGTGTGATGTGAACGCATAGCACCTGCACTGAATCCTGACTGATTCATTTCAATGGGTCTGTGTACATGAGCGTTTTTTTCACGCATCAGTTCTGCGTTGTGTGAAAAACGCAGCATGCTCTATATTCTGTGCTTTTCACGCAGCCCCTAGAAGTGAATGGGGCTTCAGTGAAAAACACATTGCATCCTTAAGCATTTTTCACTGATGGTTGCTAAGAGATGTTGTTTGTAAACATTCAGTTTTTTAGCACGCCCGTAAAAAACGCATCAAAACGCATTGCACCCGCACGGAAAAAACTGAACAGATGAACGCAGTCGCAGACAAAACTGACTGAACTTGCTTGCAAAATGGTGAGAGTTTTCCTGAACACACCCTGAACGCATCCTGACCTCACGTGAAAGAGGCTTTACTGCCACTGTAAGGTTAAGTCCATGACGATAAATTAGACCTGACACCCGGGGCGTAACTACCATAGCAGCAGACTATGTGACTGCTATAGGACCCAGTTGGGATTATCTCCTCTTCTACTGGAGGTGAAAACTTGGTCAGAACTCTAAAGGAACAACTTTTAGCAAATAAAGCAGTTGAAAAATGGCCCAAGGGTCATTGAAGAGGGTTTAGGCAGAGACCCTTCTGTTCTGTGTGTGGGGACTGGTTTGATCCTTGCTTTGGGGCCCTTACTTCTCTATGTACACCACTGCCTGACACTAACATTGACCTGTAATACTTAAGCACAGTGATTCGACAACTAAGAGAAGAGATTAAAAAGTATGTGTTTGGATTGCCACAACATGCATTAAAAGAACAATTTTTTTTTCCTCCACTACTTTATTTGCCCTGCCCCATTTCTTATTTTGTTCCACTAAGGAGCCATTTGGACACAGCTCCTGCAGTGGCGCGCATGTTTTTTTTTTTTTTGCTTTACTGAAGGGTGCTGTATGCTTTTCTTTTTGTTTAACAGAAGGTACTACCTAATAATCTTGTTGCATGCTGTTACTGCCACTGCTGCTGAGGATTTGAATCTTGGTGCACTGCACAGTTAAGTCAATGGCAATAAATTAGACCTGACACTTTTATTGACCTGTAATACTGATGCACAGTAATTCCACAGCTAACAGAAGGGATTACCTATGAATCTTTGTGTCCTGCACAGTGATGCAGACATCAATAAATTACAACTGCCTGTAATAGTGACAGCACAGTACCTACAGAACCGATTAACTATAAATGTGGGTGCAGTAGAATGTAATGCACACAGCGATACACTCCCTCTGCTCTCTCTGCAGTTTAAGGTCCAAGCCTGAGATTGGACCACCAAGTGGGATGAATATGATTAGGCAGAGGGGCCAAGGTATACCAGATTTATTGTGTTTTGTGACAAATTAATTCAGAACAAATCAAATTTCTTGATGAATCGTACAAATCAAATTTTTCAAAACTTCGCTTATCTCTAATTACAATGCCCGATTCTGAGAATGGGGCTAGGGAAGTTGGCTATGGCAGACCGTGGTTGGCAGGAGGAACATGTAACATGAACATGTAGACCGCCAATACAGGCTTAATACAATGTCAGCCTTGGTTAGGTTAGTGCTGCTGTACATGCCTAGATAATATCAGCTTGAGGACATGTGTCAAGGGAGAGGTGAGCAGTGCTGAGCTGTAACCCAGGGTCCAGCAGGGTGGCAGCTTTGTGAAGACTAGAAAGGAGCTATAGAGGAGATCTGGTTATCTGGTTACCTGGTGGCCTGCAGTATGGTGCATTGGGTTCAGATTTGAGATGTTCCAAACTGAACAGGTTTGTCCCTGAGGAGGGAATAGCGTAAATGGATCCCTTGAAAGTAGGGCCTGGTTGCAGAGCAGATAGACCCTTGAATTGGAACTGAGACAGGAACAATTAAGCTCTACAGGTAAGAGCCAGGTGATGTTAGAGGAACAACTGTTTTTTTTTGCCCTGTAACACCTCCATAGGGATCTGGATTTCGCTGCTGTGTATCCCAGGTTCTGTTTGCAGATGAGTGACTGGTGGAGCTACAGGGCAAACCATAACCAACTAGAGCCAAGTCACAATACCAAAAGTGAGGATCTTTTCTTGGGGAAACATGCAAAAGGGAGGTCAAACAATCCAATACAATACTAGCAAGCTCAAACTGGCCCACAGAGGAGCAGGTGAAAACCTTATGGGCCCCTTGTCCCCCACCACAGCACAAGTATCAGATGGCACAGCAAACTGACTGCACTGCATATAAACAGCATACAGCATCTCAACTAGCCTATGTTCACATGAAACACTGGGTAGATTATTTATCAAAGTACCTATGCTATTATTATAGACACATTATGTGCCTGAGATGACTTCTAGGTACAGACTCAGGCTAGCCATGTCCTCTTTCCCCAGGCACCTGCCCTCTCGGAGTCACTGAAGGGGCCCCCAAAATCAATCATATTGTAGCATCTTGCTGCTGTTGCCGCTGTATGGGCAGTTAGTATTTGTGGTTCTGCAGTGGGCCCCCAGAATGAATTTTACTGATTGGCCCTAGGCAAACCAGTCTGACACTTAATACTAATATGGTTAAGGAAGGGTTAAATAGGGTTATCCGGGTCCTGTATATTGATGACCTATCCTCAGAATAAGTACGGTAATCAACATCACATCTTATATGTTATATCTTTGGTGGGAAGGGGGGTCTGACACCCAGCCCCCTATGTCGGTAAACCCAGTGGAAGCAGAAAGCTCCATCTGTTGTGTAGCAAAAGTGCCACTTACGGCAGCTCAACTTCCATTCATAGAGGTGGGCTTAAACACCCCCAATTTACTAATACAAATGCTAGAATGAAAGCGGTGCAGATATCGATAGCAACAGTTTTTAACAGCAAACTATCAGGACATGTGTCCGACATTTGGACAACGCCTAAAATACAGAACTGTTCCAAAGCATCCATGCATCCAGGACAGTCGGGAGGTATGATGGCTCTAAGAATGTTAAATTAAGGCTCTATGCACTATATTCAGTGAGGTCACAAAACTATGGAGACTGGAAAGTGGGTTCTGGTGACTCGTGCCCCCCATGGTAATAATTCCCACGTTATGAATCTGCACTTGGTAGAGAGATCGTCTTGGGTGCGGGTGAGGTAAGCAGCTGATGCCTCTTGCACAGCTTATCTGTAGAAACAAAGAATTGGACAGGTTAAAATATTAATTATATTACAACACAATCCCTTACCATATTATGATTGATACAGGTCATTAAAATCACAAAATTTCCTTACCACAGTTCAGAGTGGACATCTGGTCACCACCATTATAACCATGAGCCATGTGTTCTTGCAGTATTTATAGCCTCTGAAATATTAAGTACATCCTTTGGAAATAGAGCAGTCAGTAGCAAGCCAGCACGCCGTATTTTCACACAATTCTAGGGAGAAAGCGAGAAAAACGTCTGGAATATAACGAGTGAGACTTTTTAAGAGCAGGTTACTGCTGGCCACAAATTGCCTGCATTCTTTTTACTCTCGCCTCTAATGTCTTTGCTCCCAAACGTCAATTGCAAGTGCAAATCTGCTAGCTAAGCAGGACAAGGAATTGTGTATGTGAAGCAGGGATGCTCAACACAAAGACTGAGGTTAAATTTAAAGAATTTTAAAGATGCCAGTACAGACTTGTAGCTCATAATGTTCACAAAATACTTCAAAAAATGATATTATTATTATTTGTATGCCAGATATAAATTGAAAATACAGGGTAGGGGAGTAGAAATTTTCACAGCACCATGTGTGATTTGGATATTTATGTACTGATTCCTCAGTACAGAGTAGGAACTGTTGAGCTGGCTCGGCTCACCATAGGTCCAATAGCAGCTGCGTGGGCTGCCTCTATGATATGCATGACCTTGGACGTGATGCCAAACATGCTGGTTTTATCCAATAGACGCTTGTACCTTCAATGCGGAGATATAGAAAAGGCTATAGGAAGCAGTCACCCAAACACAAAGGACAGCATTGTATATAGGTCAGCTGTGGGGAGTGGAGAATTTAGGACTGTACATGGACCACTGGCTCTGGTTCTGTAAAACAGGGTACAGCCACACGGTAAGGTTTGTGCATACTGTTTTGGAAGCCAAACCAGGAGTGAATTCAAAAAAGAGAAGTCATATCTGTCCTTTACACCTTGTCCCTTTTATGATCCAATCCTCATTTTGGCTTTCAAAACTCCATGCAGAAAACTGAGCGTGTGGCCATACACTTAAAGGGGTGTGACAGGACCAGGGGGAAAGTGATAGAAGGAGTCTACATTTCACCTAGGTTTCACCGGTTTTATACGTTCTAAAGAGCAGCCAGGGAATTGAAGCAGCAGGGAAAACTACCATATTTTTTGCCCCATAAGACGCATTTTTCCCCCCCAAAAGTGGGGGAAATGCCCCTGCGTCTTATGAGGCGAATGCTAATGAGCGCATCCATTATGGAAGCGCTCATTAGCACCGGAGGCCAGGAAGCTGTGAAGACTTTGTACTCACAGCTTCCTGGTCCTCCACTCGGCTGTGCAGGGCTGCGCACAGCGTGAGGGCTCTCTGTGACCTCACGGTGTGCTCGCCAGTTCACAGTGCAGGAGGAAGCTAGAGAGCGTTCAACGGCGAGCGGCAGCGTCCAGGACCAGGATAGGTAAGTGATTATTTGTTTTATAAAACAGGATGCAAAGGGGGCTGATATAAAGTGGCTGGGGGCTGGTGAGAGGCGATGGGGGGCTCGTATAATGCTGCTGGGGGCTATTTTAAGGCTGCTTGTGGGCTATTGAGAGGCAATGGGGTCTAATGAGTGGTGCTGGGGGCTATTGAGAGGCACTGGGGGCTAATGAGAGGCAATTGGGGGCTGATGAGAGGCAATAGGGGGCTAATGAGAGGCAATGAAGGCTAATGAGAGGCAATGGGGGCTAATCAGAGGCAATGAGGACTAATGAGAGGCAATGGGGGCTAATGAGAGGCAATGGGGACTAATGAGAGGCAAAGGGGGCTAATGAGAGGCAAAGGGGGCTGATGAGAGGCAATGGGGGCTGATGAGAGGCATATGTGGGCTGATATGAGGCATGGGGCTCTTATCTGAGGTCTGATTGGGGGTCATTCACATTGGGGTCTGATTGCGGGTCTGATCTGAGGTCTTATTGGGGTCTTATTAACATTGGGGGTCTTATTGGGGCTGTCAGTTTAGGTCTGATTGGTGGTCTGACCAGAGGTTTAATGAAAAATATTTTTTTCTTATTGTTCTCCTAAATCTCTCCTAAAATCTAGGTGCGTCTTATGGGCCGGTGCGTCTTATAGGGCGAAAAATATGGTATGTTTTCTGTCTGTTAGGGTTTTAACAAAAACGTGGTTAGAAGGGCCTGGCTGCTTAGAGCAGGGAGAGTTAGGTGGGTCCTTGCTCCAATTAGCCAATCCAGGTTTTTTTTGGTTACTGTGGCTAATCATCTGAGAACCTGGGTGTGCTATAAAAGGGCAGACAGCTCACTAGCTGGTGCCTCTGCTCCTAAGAAAACTCGATGTAAGTAAAAAGAAAACTGCATGTTTTGTTCACGGTGCTGGGTACAAGACTCAGTTTCCATAGTTAGGAATTGCTTTATATCTAGAGGTAGCGGCCAGATGGACAAGGTTTTCTTTTGTTTTGTGCTATTTTAATACTTTTGTGTGCAAAAGCCAAATAAAACTGTCTGAGGCCAGTTGCACAATACTTGCTTGTACTGGACTGTGTTTTGTGTGCCGTCCACGCCCGTCTATCCCAGGAGACAGTGATCTCGTGAGCTAATCCTAAATCATAAAGTTTTATGTCCTGGGTTAAGTCAGCTGTTCTTGCAAAACCGAACACCGCAGATATGGAGGAAGTTGTTAAACAGCTGATCCAGGCTAACATTCAGCTCCAGAAGGAAAATGCAAATAAGCAGGAGATGAATGCTAACCAGCAAGAAACCAATCGGTTGCTCATAGAGACTACACTAGCTGTTTTCAGAGAACAGCAATCGGTTAATAAAAGTCTGGTGGAGCAGATAAAGATGCTGGCTGAAAGGCCCCAAGTCCGGGAGAAATCCGTCTCTGCTGGTAGGAGAGTGCAAGCTTCTCTTCAAAAAATGACCATAGAGGATGATGTGGAGACATACCTCACCATTTTTAAAACAACCGCTGAAAGACAGAAACTTCCAGCAGAACAGTGGGCTGACACACTTGCTCCATTCCTCAGTGGAGAGCCACAGAAAGCCTACTTTGATTTAAGTGAGCAGGATGCCAGACAATAGCACACACTGAAAGCAGAAATTCTTGCTCGTTTAGGTGTAACATCTGTGGTCAGAGCACAGCTGGTGCATAACTGGACTTTCCAACTGGATAAACCAGCGAGGTATGACCTTTTCCACCTGGCTAAAAAGTGGCTGCAGCTGGAGGTCTCTACAGGTGCTCAGGTTGTTGAAAGAGTCCTGGACCGATTTGTTCGTGCTCTTCCAGTTCGGATACAATGCTGTGTGGGACAAGTGGACCCCAGGGATGCGGATCAGCTGGTCGCCCTAGTGGAGCAGTATCTGAACACTGAGGGGTATCTCCAAGACCTCTCTCCTACTTGGCCGGCCTCAAGGAACCAGAAGGCTACTGATCCCAGTAAGACTGTTCCAAATCTAAAGAGGGCGAAAGAGAGCCGTAAAGTAGGAACTGGGACAGACCTGTTAGCCAGGCCTCCAAAGCCAGTTAGCCCTAAACAGCCTTTGTCTGTCAAAAATATAGTTTGCTGGCATTGTCAAGGACTGGGCCATGTGGCTGCCAATTGTCCTCTGGTTGACGAGCCTCTGGAGTGTGATAGTGGGTGGAGAAAATCATTGTTTGCGAGACCCGCCTACTCTGCCTTGCTGACTCAAGATATGGAGCAACAAACTTGCAGCTTGGTCGTTGAAGGATACTCAGTTAGAGCTCTGTTAGACTCTGGTAGTCTAGTAACTCTTGTACATACCAGCCTGGTGGACACTAGGAAGCTGCAAAATAGACAGATGGGAGTCATCTGCATACATGGGGATACAAAAGACTACCCCACTGCTGTAGTGTCTTTTGAAACCCCATGTGAAAAAGTATACCATGAAGTGGGAGTTGTAAACAGTCTGATGCATGTCATTGTGGGGTGTGATTTTCCTCTGTTTTGGCAAATGTGGAATATGCTTGAAAAGTGTTTAAGTGTATCTGCTGTAGAACCTATCCCACTTGCTGAACCGGAAAATGTGCAAGCTGTAGGGGTGACCCTGAGTGAAACCAAGAGTTTTTCCTTAGCACTGCTTGCAGGTGATACTGATGATGTCCCTGAAACTGGTCTCCCTGACTAGCCAGTCTCCAGTGATAACTTTGGGACAGCTAAACTCAGGGACCCTACATTAACCCATGCACAGCAAAGTGTGAAAGTAATCAATGGGGTACCTCAAGAACCTGGAGTAGAAAAAACATTTCCACATTTTTCCTTAGAAAATGACCTCTTGTATAGAATTGATGAGCTAAATGGACAAGTTGTGGAGCAACTTGTGGTGCCAAAATCACATCTCAAAACGGTGATGTATGTAGCACATTCACATGTGCTAGGGGGGCACTTGGCTTATGAAAAAACAAAAGACCGTATTTTGCAGAGGTTTTATTGGCCAGGGGTACATACAGAGATAAAAGAATACTGTGATTCCTGCCCAGAGTGTCAGTTACACAACCCTGTAGCGACCTTTAGGAGTCCATTAGTGCCACTGCCAATTATTGAAACTCTCTTTGAGAGGACTGCAATGGATTTGGTGGGACCTCTTGTTAAGTCTGCTAGAGATCACCAATACATTTTGGTTATCCTTGATTATGCAACCCGCTATCCTAAAGCAATACCCCTAAAGAAAACCTCTGCAAAGGCTATAGCAAAGGAGTTATTTTAGATGTTTACCAGAGTGTGCATACCTAAAGAGATACTCACTGACCAGGGAACACCCTTTATGTCAAAGATTACAAAGGAGTGGTGTAAACTATTAAAAATACCGTATTTTTCGCTTTATAAGATGCACCCGAAGATAAGATGCACCCCAGATTTTAGAGTAGGAAAAGGAGAAAAAAATATTTTTCATCAGACCTCATATCAGACCCCCCATAAATTTCAGGACATCACATCAGACCCCCATCAGACCTCAGATCAGCAAAGTATGCCCTCATCAGACCTCAGATCAGCAAAGTGTGCCCCCATCAGACCTCAGATCAGCCTAGTGTGCCCCCCATCAGACCTCAGAACAGCCCAGTGTGTCCCCATCAGACCTCAGATCAGCCCAGTGTGGCCCCATCAGACCTCAGATCAGCCCAGTGTGTCCCCATCAGACCTCAGAACAGCCCAGTGTGCCCCCATCAGACCTCAGATCATCTTATTGTGCTCCCATCAGACTTCAGAACAGTCCAGTGTGCCCCCATCAGACCTTAGAACAGCCCAGTGTGCCCCATCAGACCTCAGAACAGCCCGTTGTGCCCCCATCAGACCTCAGATCAGCCCACCCAGCCCCATAACAATAAAATAAAAACCTCTTACCTGTCCTGCGCTGCGGCTCCGCTCCGGGTCCGGTGCTCCTCTAGCTTCTAAGGTCGGCGCTGCACTGTTATCCAATGCCTTGAGTGGATGAGCTAATTGATAGGCTTGGTAATGCCAGGTTTGTTACCACATTAGACCTTACTAAAGGTTACTGGCAAAGTTACGCAGCTGGCAAATGGACCACTGTGGCGGAACAATCGTTTCAGAGCCTAAAGCAGTCTCTATGTGGCCAGCCAGTGTTAATCACACCAGATTTTCAAAAAGAGTTTGTTGCGCAAACGGATGCCTCAGATGTTGGTGTAGGGGCTGTGTTGTCGTAAATGAGGGGTGGGGAAGAGCATCCAGTGGTTTACCTGAGTAAAAAGTTGAATGAGCATGAAAAGAAATACTCTATTGTAGAAAAGGAGTGTTTGGCAATTAAGTGGGCGGTAGAAGTACTCAGGTACTATTTGGTAGGGAGAACATTCAAACTCGTAACTGACCATGCCCCCCTCAAATGGATGTGCCAAAAACAGGCGAGCGACCCGACGGTTTATGTCTTTATGTCTTTAATAGTTTTACAGTAGAACATAGACCCGGGCGTCAGCTTGGAAATGCCGATGCACGGTCCAGGGTATACTGTTTAAGAGCACAGTGTGTTCCTACCCCAAGGTCGAGACGGGGGGGGGGATGTGACAGAACCAGGGGGAAAGTAGTAGAAGGAGTCTACATTTCACCTAGATTCCTGTCTCATACATTCTAAAGAGCAGCCAGGGAACTGAAGCAGCAGGGAAAACTATGTTTTCTGTCTGTAAGGGTTTTATCAAAAACCTGGTTAGAAGAGCCTGGCTGCTTGGAGCAGGGAGAGTTGGGTGGGTCCTTGTTCCAATTAGCCACTCCAGGTTTTGTTTCTGTGGCTAATCACCTGAGAACCTGGGTGTGCTATAAAAGGGCAGACAGCTCACTAGCTGGTGCCTCTCCTCCTGGGAAAACTCGATGTGAGCAAAAAGAAAACTGCATATTTTGTTCACGGTGCTGTCTAGAGGTAGCGGCCAGATGGCCAGGGTTTTCTTTTGTTTTGTGCTGTTTTGTTTAATACTTTTGTGTGCAAAAGCCAAATCAAACTGGCTGAAGCCAGTTGCACCATTCTTGCTTGGACTGGACTGTGTTTTGTGTGCCATCAGCGCCCGTCTATCCCAGGAGACGGTGATCCCATTAGCTAATCCCGTTACAGGGGTTATAAGTAGAGATGAACGAATCATCCAATATTCGCTTTGGCGAATAATCAACGAATTTATGACAAGATTTGTTCTTAATACGAATTTATTCGGTCGAATTTGCATTAAAAAATAATCGTTGTTTTGCGAACATTCCTACACAAATTACGAACAGTCAGTTTTGTTAAAAGTATGCAATACGTAAGCATTAGCGTACAAAGTGCGTATGAATCCTTAGCGTACTATTGACTCGCGATTGCGTCATACGCACGAGGCTAGGCCACGGCGTACAGTCTTTAGAGGCAGCCCATATGAAGTAGAAAAGTAAGGTGCTAGCTATCCGGCTAAATGCATAATTTACTAAAAAACACTGTACAATAAGTGCATAATAGGACACATTGCAGTACCTGAAAAAGAATACACACAATGGGCTAAAGTGCTTGAACGTTGCTGAACCTGTAAAAACATTATTGCTACAATACAGCAAATACAATTATGCAAACATTTTAGTGCAATTTCACATTTGCAAGCATAAAAGGCTCAGATATACGTTTGAGTCTCTCCTCGTGGCTGCTTGCCAAGATAAAACACTGGAACACAGTCCAAAATTAAATTGTAATCCACGTGAGGTAATTTTGTAATCCAAACAGGTAACGTGTAATCCACATGGATAATATAAAATAGCAGCAAATAGAGAAACCTCTTTGCAAAGGGGGCTCCCAAATAACCTGAGAAGGGGGGGGAAAGGAAAATAGGCGCGCTTAGGCGCAACTGAGAATTTTCTGCAAAATGGGGGGGTCCTAACATACCATGTCCATCTGGGTGAGAGTCAAACAGGGGGCAACTAACTCTCACCTGTCAGGTGTAGTCCATGTTGTGGCTCCCATAGGTCCTCCTGAGGTGTCCTTTAAATTAGCCAGTAGAAGGGTTCCTCAGATGAGGGACCTGAAGTCCTCCTCGCTTGAGCTACTGCTGAATGACATCAGAGGACACTCCTGCCTCCTGTAGGCCAAGCTCGCTGCCGTGGTGGAACTCCACTGCCCTCTTCTTCCAAAAGTCGGACTTGATTGGGTCTGGGTGGTGATCACGCTGGTGAGCGCTGCAGCCATTTGCGCCCTTACTTTTCCGGATTCTCCTGCCGGGACAGCAGGAGTAAGGCCTCCTGGCTGCAGCAGTTGAGGCAAGGTTGCACACAGGGAAGAAGCCCCAGCTCCCCTGGTTTCATTTCCAGGGTAGTTGGTACTGGTGGATCACCATGGACTGGAACGTAAACGATGAAGTCATCAGCTGACCCAGCTGAAAGGACTGTGATGGTGGTGGCACTGGCAGTCCAGGGATCAGAGGCTCCAGCTGTGGCTTCTCCCTGAAACGGAGGGTGCCATCTGGTGACTCCTGAAGGCAGCGCACCCGTACTTCGCCTGGGGGTTCCTCCGGCCAAACTTCAGGTGGTGATGTAGGGACCAGGGGCTTAGATAATACAGTAACTCCGGTAGTAAAGCGGCCTTTCAGGGATGCCATGGGGGTGTATTCCACCTTATCCCCCACGTACAGGCTGTGACGGGGTTGGGGCAGGTACCGGCGTTTCACTGACCTGCGACCCACAAACTACTCCTTGCCGTCCTCGTCATCCGCCAGGAAGCCAGAGCCTCGCTCCACAGAAAACCCCAGGACGGTTCCCTTTCACCGCTCCAGTGTAGGGTCTCCAGGCCTTGGATGGTTCAGTACTTGGATGACCCAGTCCTCCACTGCATTCTTGTGGTCCCATAGGGTCTGCGCGTGGGCCGTCACCGATGCTGGCACAATCAGGTTCTTGTTGTTCTCCTCCTGGACGGCGAAGTGGCCGCTCCAGCCACCTCTGCCGCACCAGCCGGCAAGGTGAATATGGAGTCAGGAGATGGTGAGACTCTCTTGCACATCTCTGGATTGGGTCAAGTTCTTTCGCCATGCTGTTTGCTGTGGTCTGACTCTGGATCTTGTTTACCGCTGGCTTGAACTGGAGAGGAGGGTGGAGTAATGAGGGAGGAGTCGTCACTCCCTATACGTGCAAATAGTTTGTTCCCGGTGGGCCAGGCTGGTTTTTCCCACTTTTGAGAAGGGGCGTATGTTCACTCTCCCGCTTCGTGGGGGGCTGGGGTAAGGGGGCTAGAAGAATGCGTACATTGCTTACGTTGCGTAACTAGCCTTAGCGTCCATAATTTCATGAACATTTACGAATAATACGAAGCGAATATGACAAATTCCGGATTCGCTTAGGAGTAGGAAAAATTGAGGATTCTTCGAAGCTTCAAAGCAGCGAATAGATTAGCTCATCTCTAGTTATAAGTGTGGTGGTCTAGGGTAATAAAGGTTTATCTAGGTCAATGACCCTCTCTTTGATGGTATAGAGAAACTTGAGAAACCTGAAAGAAGCCTGCAGGGTCAGTACTCCCAATAAGTGGGGCTAATCTGAGCTCGGATTTGCAGCATCAGATGATCTCTGCTGCGGATCTCACTGTACGTAAATAGTCTGCATATTTTTCCTACATATATTTTCTCCCGTGTGAACATACCTTTATGCTACATCCTAAACACGCCCTTAACATGTTTCTTGTGATTCTCCTCTGTGTAGCAGGAGCAAGATTGTCACCAGCACCAGGCCATGTGGTTAGCATGTCGTTCCTATCATGCATTGCTGACATCATTTCTAGGCTGTTCCATCATTGTGCAGCTCATATTGTACTCCTTCACTGATACAGCCTCCTACAATGCTTAGTGCAGGTACCATGCATTCTCGACCAGCACCTGAAGCTGAATTAGATTGTAACCCTAGGTAGCAGGCTATAAACACCATATTAAGTGATAGGTAATTACCTGGTAACGTTTAAAAGATTTCATTAATATATACTACTAATAATATTTATTTATACAGCGCTACTATATTCCACAGCGCTTTACAAATTCATAGAGTTCATGTACAAAACAAAAGTAACTGGCTAATATACAACTGAAACACTAGGAGTCAGGGCCCTGCTCGCAAGAGCTTATAATCTATGAGGAATTGGTGGTGACACATAAGGTAGTTGATTGTGATAAGTAGGATTCGGGCCATTATTTTACTGAAAGAAGTGGTGCCGTCCGATCTCTTTCTGGTTTGGGACTGTTAGAGGATCAAGTTCAGGCCAGAGGAGTTGGTGGGGGAGAGGTTTAGTTGGGGAAAGGTTATTTTAGGAAGCTTGAAAGCCTGCCTGAAAAGATGTGCTTTTAAGGCTGGTTTGAAGGTAGGGAAGTTGTGAATTGACCTAATATTCCGGGGCAGAGTATTCCAGAGAGTAGTGCAGCTCGAGAAAAGTCTAGGATGTTTAGTTTGCTATGCATACTATCAATAAGAGTCAAGTTTTGTATTCTGGAATGCCCTATTAGTAACTGGTTGTCTAATGGTGTATTCACCTTTCCATGATTGAGCGGGATACGATGTGCACATCATGGATTATACAGCCACAATATTCTCTTTGACTGGGCAGAGAGCTTTATGAAGCTCACCAGTAGCCCCTGACTATCAACTTTAAGACATACACATGTTTTAGCTAGCTCTTTTCTTGGTAAGATGTGCAAAGCTTAAATCTCCATATCCACAGGATAGCTGATACAAGTATATATGGGTTGTGGGAATATCCCTTTGTCTGTCTCTGAGCTCCCACAGTACACTGATTACTGGATATCTGGAAACATGAAACCAACAGAATTAGTGCTTTATCTTTAAAAGAGTTGTTTAATCTCAGACAGATAGGTGCAGGTCCTACCTCTGGGATCCACTTCAGAATGCAGCGTGATGGAAAGAATGCCACGCTTGACCTCCAACCATATGGTTATTATGATCACCAGTAGGTTGAGCTGTTAGACTCCCAGTGATCAGCTAATTGACAGCAGGTCCTATATAGAGAAGATGAGAAAACCTAAACTAAACTAAAACATTTATTAAGTAGCTGAAAACGAAGCTATCACTGCTGTTGCAAGGGGACCAACCATTTGTTAGGAAGATCTTCTGAATCAAGGCCTAGCGAGCCTTGAGAGAATCAAAATGGAACATGATGTAAGAAAGGTCAGGCTCAGAACTGAAATAGAGCTAAAAAGAGCTGAAAGAGAACAAATGAATAGAATACATTTTTTGTACAGTATCTAAGACAAATGTACAAAGCAAGATCTGAAAAGAACCCAACAAACAGACCTTCAATAATGGATTGGCCTCTGCAATTTATCTTAATCATCTAATTTAGCCCATCATTATCAATTACTATTATTACAACATTAATCTATTTTTTCTAGTAATTAATCAGGCAGCCAGTCTGTATCAAACTCTCATTCATATTTTAAGCAGATTTCTGTAAAAATCAAGGTCAGTTTTACTGATTGGGCAAACCCCACAGTAATATAATCAGTCTTTACAAAATAACCTGTTTACCTGTCCTGCAACAGTGACATCATGTTTTGACTGCAGTGGTGATGTCCCACATACTTATATAAGTATAGAATGAGTTCACAGACTGTTGCAGACTAACAGCTCCCCAGATGATCTGCTATATATGTAATCTATATATTGGTAATGGAAGCCATTATGTACATACGATATCTCCTAAATCTTTACGAAAAAATGACTTGATCTATTCACTTATGGAACAATAAAGTCTGTATTTTAATCTTTGGAAGCTGGGCTCTTTGGACTTTTTTCATTCAGAGATTATGATATAAAAGTCTTGTGATCTTGTCTGATGTACATTAGTGGGGTGGCATGTCCAATGATAACAGTCAGTGTGTAGCCAGTGAGAGGTAGTTCATGTGAGAGATAGGTTTTTATATATATTGTGTAAAGCCTGTACTACTCATTTTTGACCACTAGATGGCAGCTAATTAGCTATGTGAGTCACGTGAACACTCTCTTCGTTTTAAGACCACTGTGGGGGGGGGGGAGATTGAAATGTTAATTTGCCTCTTTCAAATGTAGCAATAAACTCAGTGTTGAAGTTAATGAACTACTCCCCTTTTGTCAAAGAGCCAATTACTTTGCTTAAGTAATACCCCTTTTGTCTATGTCAGTGGTTCTCAACTCCAGTCCTCGGGACCCACCTGCCAGTCAGGATTTAGGAATATCCCACAGAATGAATACCTGTGGTAAGTCCTGATGGATGGACGCTAATTATATCAGCTGGTCTAAACTAAGGAAATCCTGAAAACCTGACTGGCAGGTGGGTCCCGAGGACTGGAGTTGAGAACCACTGGTCTATGTCATACCTACTATTTAAGTGAATGTCTCTTTAATAAACGCTCTCTTGCTTGGGGGATGTGAAGTATTTTCCATTAAACCAACTTGTGTGTTTGGTCTCATTGTGAAAGTTGTATGTGCACATACTTATACTTCCAATCGATTTGGCACCACACAAAGAAGAAGTCGTGAGAATTGCGATCACAAAATGGCACCACAGGTGGGGCAGATCAGCTTGAATATCATCAATTCAACCATTAAAGAAGGACTTGAGCAAAACCATCAGACAAGGTCACACGCTGCAGCAAGGTAAGAAAGTTTTATTTCTTACGTATGTCTCCTCTGAGTTTTTGCAGGAGTGAATTCTCAGTGATCTGTCCTTTAGAAGGAAAGAGCCCTATGAATTCCTTCTTTGTGTGGTTTTTCATTTTTATTCTGAGGTGCTGGGAAGTTTTTGGTTAATCAGCAGAAGTTGTATCCTGTGACCTAGAATGAAACCTAGCCAAGCTCCGACGAGAGTATTGGAGATTCATGAGTATGGGGGTCCTCATGATGGGAGTATGGGATTAACACCAATTACATATTAATATCTGAGTAATTGAACGTTATTAAGACTTAGTGTCTCCATAGAAAGGTGAATATATATGGGATTATCACCATTTACATTTTAATACCTGAAGTAATTGGAGGTTATTCAGACTTAATGTCCCCATAGACATGGGATTAATACCAATTTCATATTTAAGAAGAAATTGGAAGTTATTAGGACTTAGTGTTCCCCATGAGAAAAGTGAATATAGTCACCAGAGAATTGTGGGCATAATAGTGATAGATATTGTTTAAACTAGGTGTTACTGTTATCTTCTTTGATTGAAGTTTCAGGTTCAATACTATCAGATATTGTTTGAACTTCCTGTTACCACAAAAATGGGTAATTTTAGTGTCATAGGATATAGTTGTGAGCTGTTAACGGATGCTCAGCAAATAGTAGAACAGATATCCGGTGGCATCCCGGATATACTATTGTGTAAAAGTGTTTTCCAGGTCATTCAGAAATACATAATATTGTGTAGGTTTGCCCTCTGGTGATGGTAAGGTTGAACTGCATAAGAAGGAAAGTGCATTAAATTAGGAACCCATATAGTTATAGCATAGCTTAGAGCTGAGAAATAGGTCAGCCTGGCTACAAGCTATGGGAGCACCAGTCAGCCCTCAATTAAGAGCTGAGTATAGTCAGCCTTTTTAGAGTAGCTGAGAGAGAGCTGAATATTGTCAGCCTCTGCAGTGAGGGTGCATCACCCAACTTAGAGCTGAATATTGTTAACCTGGTTGAAGGTTTGTTTGTGTCAGACCCAATCAAGAGCTGAGTACAGTCAGCCTTTTTAGGGGAGCTGAGAGAAAAAAAAGGGGTAATTCTAATGTCACAGGGTGTAATGACCAGCTTTTGTCAGCTATGCAGATAGTGGAGGAAAGATAGGCTAAAATGGTGGTAAGTTAAAATCATCCATGCAAGTGGTATATATACCAGAACTGGTAGAAATAAATGAAGGATTGTGGAAAGTGTATTGAAGGAAAAGAGAAGTTGGTTGGAAGGAGAATTATAGACTGGTACAAGTTGAAATATGGTTAATATGGTTTATGGAAGTGACTGATAGAAAGTTGGAGTAGGTTGAAAAAAACGGGCAATTTATCTATTGTAAGATGGTGGATTTTAAATACTGAAGAGAACAAAAGAACCAAAAAGTTTGCCATGTGGCACCCATCCCCCTACTTCTTCGTCAATTTCTGTTACAACCCCTTTTGTGTCTTCTGTAACTTGTAGTTCTACAATAACCCCTCCTGTTCCTTCTTCTTTAATCCCCACCATTGGAATGTGTAGCTCTGCAGGAACACCACCCGTGTCTTCTGCTCCACTCATCCCAAACCCCCTCCTCAGGAATTCAATCTCACCCCTAGGATGGTGTTAGTAGAGGGGGTTGGGAATGCATGTGAAGACACTAACACATGTATTATCTGTATATCTTTCAGACAATACTCAATCAACTTATAGGACCCAGCATTGGATTATATCCAGTGGCGTCTGCTAATAACTCTTCTAAATTGAATGTACCACCAGTTAAAAATGTGCCTGCAGTAATTGCGCCTATGATGTCAATTGGAAGTGTCCTTGGTCCCCTAGTGAAATGTTTGTTATGATGAGTAGAATTCCCAATCAGAGGACTTACCTAAGCTGTTCTGTAGGGAGTTAGCTTAAATATGGAAAGCTTTCTCATGATGTTGGAAGGTTTAGTCCAAGGTAAAGCTGGTGAATTCTCTCTCAAGTTTAGGTTAAGTCAACAGTAGGATCTCACTTAGTCTGAGAGAAAGCATTTAGGTGATCAGTCAGTCACATTGTCTGATATGCATCAGGACAGAGCAGTGAGCATGGAGAAAGTTTCCAATAGACTCCAGAAAAGATGGGTAGATTTGGGTTTTGAATAGACCTCAGACATGCATGAGAGGATCCTGCTGCCTTTGTGTATGGTCTTGAGAGAATCATCTGGGAAAGCTGGGTATTGGCCAGGCCTGAGTGAAGATCATTATTCCCTTCCATTTTGTTGCCAGTTCCAAAAAGGAGGGTGTAGAAACTGAGTTAAACAAAAGGCCTAAGGCGGGTGTGGCTGCCCATCAGTACTCCCCACAATAAGGGGGAGGAAGACTTTGTAAGTACCTGCCCATTTCCGCCCATGGGAGGAGGCTACAAGTGCTCAGCCCCTCAAGTGCAACGCTTATAGGGAATAGGCTATCGTGAGTCAAATGCTGTGTTCTAATATCCATACAATCCTTAGGGACTGCCCCCATTGCCTCATGGCAAACATGTTTCATGATCTCTCATGGCTCAAAGTAGTATTATATGTGTAGGAGTAAATGGTAATGTAGTTCCTACTCTGTGGTGCACAACTTTGAATCTGACTACTCTGCTGCCTCTGGAGGGAGGGAGGGAGTAGTAGTATGAGTCACCTCCTTCCTGACTTTAAAAAAATTCACATGACTGTCTCCAATTAATAATCAAATTTTGAGTTTCTTGTAGATTGTTTCAGATGCTCGGACAAGATATGCTATTTATATCCAAATGTTGTCAAGTCAGAACCACTCCCTCCAGCAATGTCGGTACAGGAGGCAGAGCTGAAGGCGCTCACTGAGGTTTGTAAGATGGAGGGTAAGACTGACTAACATTCAGGTATGCCTTCAGTATCACTCATTATTATGGTTTAATCTGGTGGAGCAGAGATATTATTCGATTAACGGGTAAGCCCATCAATAATGAATGCTAAGTGTATGAAAGATGTTTAATGCCCTGATGCGAGATGCCCTGAGGAGGTAAAGGCTAAACTATTACCTGAAGCCTATAGTAAGTGGAAGTCTGTGTGATACAGGATGGTTTTGGGCCAGTAGACTTCCAAAAAGTTTGAGTCTTTTCATATACAGGCTACAGAGGCTGAAGGGAAACATCAAAGGAAAAAGGTAGAAGTGATGATTGAGAATGGACTGGATGGATTTAGAACATAGGCAAATCAAAAGAGAGAAGGTGTGACTGGGTTCATTGGTGGATGGCTCCTATGTTCAACAATGCTGCCACTAGGTGAGTGCTGTAATAATGATGGGAGAACTATGGGAGTTCCAGGAAGGCATATGCTCAGGTCATCTTATCTATTTCAGAGACTGCGGATTGGCTACATTCAGTTAACAAAGGTGGAACAATCTGAATATGTCCTTGTCTGTATTGATCTCTTTCCAGGATATGCGGAGACCTGGCCTATAGCACAGGCTACAGCTAAAGATACTGACTGAGGAGAGAATACCTACTACTGGGCTCTTCTAACCGAAGATAGGCCTGAGTCCTTAGGAAGTACTCTTTTAGAATGCCCCTAGGTTAGATCTCTATTTCCCCAACAGCTCCAGATGCAGCATAGTAGTTTTTCAATGTATGTTATCTCTCTCACAAACAGACTGTCTAACGTGTATGTCCAATTTTTAGTTTGTTTTCCAGATCCAGACTGCATAAGAGACAACTCATTCTTTACAACTATGAGATTGGGTAATGGTGAAAGAGACACATATGGAACATCCTAGAGCCATGGTTTGAGGATCTACATCAAGTCCTGTTAACCACGGTCACGGCTGTCCAATTGGAATGGATCCACGCATCACATAAGCAAGGACTACAGGGGCTATAACATTTTATATGTCTTATTGTTTGGTTTATATGGTACAAGAGGGAAAACAGATCAAATTCCAACTGTAATATTTTATCAGGATGAATCAGGTAGTGCCAGGTTTGACTTTTGCAGTGTAGTGGACTGTAAGACAGATGACAGAATAGGACACTTGGTTTTGGTCAGATAAGTACATCTGTGTGACAGGAACTGACTCAGTCTATGGTAATTATGCAGTGTTTAGAGATGACCATACCAACTATGGACATTGGAGATAAACAGGAAAGAACACTAGTCCTAAGTATTGGGAAGATAAACCAGAGGAGGCTGTGGACCTCTAGAATCAGTAAGTATGAGAGTTTGTTACAAAAGGATGAATATCCTGAAGGGAACACCACCAAATGATTGTAAAAATAATGAGTGCAATCCTTTGTCCCTATCTATTATCCTATCCAATAGGATTTTGGAAATATATGTTTTAGGAGCACAGGTAAGTGGCAAAGATACCCAGTTAAGAAGAGTCTAGGTTATACATTTATGAGGTTTCCCATTTAGGATGAATAAATAATAATGTGTGTCCCTATTACGAAGAATATTATTTAAAAAAAAAAGTTATCAAAGTTCAATTGCACCGGTGGCTCCTATATCCTTACCTATAATTGGCATTAAATATTTGGCCAATTTAAAATACAAAGACAAACTGGCCTCAGAGACAGGATTTCATACAGGAAGGCTTATTGGTGTTTTCCCTCCAGGATATGGTTCTTATATAATCCATCTAAGTGAGACAAATAGTGACTCTGATAGATGGTTTATCAGCCAAGACTATCAACATGCAGATATCTGGTAGTTGTGTCGAGATTTGAAACTCCGACCCAGGATGCAAATAGAATGTAATGGCCAATGTACCATGATCAAGTACTGATGCTATTTGTTCTGTTTTCACTTCCTAAGTGGATTCAAGTCAGTCAGCAACCCAATGCCTGGTCATGATTAAAAAGCGCCCCTTCATACATCCTTTGACTCTCAAGTATACATAAATGTCATAGGAGTCCCTAGAAGAGTTTCTGGAGAATTTTAAACTAGAAGTCAGATAGCTGCAGGATTTGAGTCATTAATTCCAATGATTAGTATTAATAAAATGTAGATTGGATTAACATCTCTATTATCATCAACAGAGATTCATGAATTACACCAGTGACGCTGTGAAGGGAATAGAGGAACAACTGAGCTCTACTTTGGTGATGACTCTACAAAACCAACTGGTCCTCGACAGCAGAAAAGGAGGGAGGTCTACAAGATCTCTAGAAGTTCCTGCTGTACCTACATTCCAAATAACACCCGATGGAAGTATCATCAAGCATCTGAAGGGACTGACGAATATCGAATGAACTGGCTAAAAATTAAAATTGTTTTTAAAATGTTTAATATGTCTATGCCCACACCATGCATATGTGCTGTGACTCTGTCAAAGATATGATTACAACTGTATGAAGAATGCAATTCCATCCTGAAGAAAAAAAAAACTTGTTGATGATTGCGGAGTAAGGCTTCATTCACACGACCGTATTTTGTTTCCGTGTCTGTTCCGTTTTTTTTGCGGACCGTATGCGGAACCATTCATTTCAATGGGTCCGCAAAAAAAACGGAAGGTACTCCGTGTGCATTCCGTTTCCGTATGTCCATATTTCCGTTCCGCAAAAAAGATAGAACATGTCCTATTCTTGTCCGTTTTGCTGACAAGGATAGGCATTGTTACAATGGATCCGTAAAAAAACGGAAACACGGATGCCATAGGAACGTCATCCGTTTTTTTTGCGGATCCGCAATTTACGGACCGCAAAACACATATGGTTGTGTGAATGAAGCCTAAATAGGATAAGGTGAAGGCAAACCCAAAAGGGAGTTGAGGGGACCTGGTGAAGCAATAAGGAAAGTCCAGCTCTTCACTGTTTAGGGCGTTGGGAGAGTACCTCACTTTGCCTGTTCACCTTGGGTCTATTTCCCGTAAAAATTAGGGATTTGTAAGAGATAGGTTTTTATATATATTGTGTAAAGCCTGTACTACTCATTTTTGACCACTAGATGGCAGCTAATTAGCTATGTGAGTCACGTGAACACTCTCTTTGCTTTAAGACCACTGTAGGGGGGGAGATTGGAATGTTAATTTCCCTCTTTCAAATGTACCAATGAACTCAGTGTTGAAGTTGATGAACTACTCCCCTTTTGTCAAAGAGCGCTCTAAACGCTCTCTTGCTTGGGGCATGTGAAGTATTTTCCATGAAACCAACTTGTGTTTCTGATCTCATTGTGAAAGTTGTATGTGCACATACTTATACTTCCAATCGATTTGGCACCACACAAAGAAGAAGTTGTCAAGGTTGGGGTACACAGAAAAGGGAGATGTGATCCCTGAGCTCTCCCCAACCCCTGTCCCTGCCTAATTGCCTCCGTGTCCTAGGCGACACGGCGACAACCACGAGGACTGCAATTACACTAACTAGGTGCAGGGAAAAGGGACAACAAACAGAGACGAACAAAACACTGAAGAATAGTCGACTAGCCGCGTCAGAAAACCACACACGATACAACGCACAAGCAGGAATAGCAAGGATTTGCAAAAACCGGCAAAGACCAGAGGAGAGGGCAGGTATTTATGCAGGAAGATATCCCACCCCCAGGTTCTGAATGGACCAGATTCTGAGAAGCCACTCAGCCCAGCACCTGAGTATTAACCCTAAGTAGACAAACAAAAACATGAAGATGGGCGTTGGCTCCAAAACAACTCTACAGTGTGAACATGGTTAAAGGCAAGGCGTAGGCACTAAACAGAAAAACACAAAAACTCAGAATACCAAGCAAAAATAGAAAACCTATGTTCTCCGGTGACCAGACCTGACAGAAGTTATGAGAATTGCGATCACATTCACACCCCAAAAGACTGAGAAGAGGGCAATGAACCCCACTCCTCTAATCTCCATAACAGTCGAAAGATATCACCAATAAATCAGCAAATTGTGATAATTCATAGAAGGAAATACTGGGCTGTCAGTGGAATATAAAATCTCACAGCTGTCTATGACATCAGAGCCCACTGATGTCATTATGTTACGAATGGCAGGAGTCCTCCTGATGTTTCATCATCTCCTGTCTATTTGATTGTTGTTGGGGTTGTTGCTGAGCCATCAGTGAGGCCACATGACTACTGATGGGAGTCTCTGGCTCATCTGTACAGACTTACTTGGATGGTTAGCTCTCTTTTAAGAATCCTGGATTCTTGCAGGTTGTTGCTGATCATAGCATATGCCAATTGTAGTCTATTGCTTCCAGTCTCGAGAGATCCTCGGGCAGTGGTGTTTGAGTCCAATGATTTGTTCTGGTTCCAGTTCAAATTTCCTGTGCTCTGTTTGAATGTGTCTAGTTTTCCTGTAGGAATCTGTGTCTTGGCTGATTGCTGGTGTTCAGGTATGCATAATTTAGTCTTCTTGCATTTGAGTCCTATTGAATTCTTGTTGGCCATGTTAGGGTCAGTATTGAAGATTAGGGTTTCCATTAGGAGCATGTTTCGGGTCAGAATTGTGTGGTGTCTTGGTCACTATTTAGGGACAGATCTTCAGAAAGATTTAGGGAAAGCCAGAGAGTAAGAGTCATTTCTTGTCTGCTTGTTCAATCAAACACCATCATCTGACTATCATCAACATCCTGTCCTAGTCATCTAGTCATGATGAGTTCTTATTAGCTTGCCTTCTTGTTACCTGTTAGTGTTGTAATGTTGACATGTTTCATATTGCAGCTAGCTCCTGAGGAGCCGGTGCAGAGGATGGGAGTGGTAGAGGCCCTGATGAGGTGTTGTCATGTTGTATTCCCTCAGGCCATTGCTCACTGGGGTTTGGTACTGTGAAACGGAGGACTGAAGAATTTTGCCACAAGTAAATCTATAACAGTATCTCTCTACTTAGTGCAAAATATAATCTCTGGCACATCCAGCAACAGTAAATATAAAGTGTAGTTTCTCTGGCACCAGATGAGGAGGTATGATGGCTGGTTGGATGGCAGCAAGTTGGCACTAGCAAGCACTTGTGCATACAGGCATCCATTGTAATGCAGGCTTAATGTTAATCTGGCCTACCCGTGGTTTAGGGAGGTGATAGTGTCTGACCTGTCCCCCACCTTGCAGCCCGAAGTCTAGTACTACAGTATTAATTTACGTGACTGTTTATTGTATAACTTGAACCTACTGTAAGCCCTGAGTATCAGCAGAAATTTTTAGTACCTGGGAAAAGGGATTTCTATTGGTGAAGTCCAGTTTTGTGGTCTTGTGTCCATCTGGCATCATTACACATTATGATGTCATAGCACAGTCAGTATTGCTCTGGGTGTCATGTTTTAGTATCTGCTAAGAACAGAATTTGATATTTCTGCTATGGACAAAGTATATGGGCAGACTCCAGAAGCCAAGTAGTTGATGCAGTGACTTAATTTTTCAGCATCTTTATCACGCAGGCCATTGCTATCCTGCTATATAATGCTAATAAAAATGTTACCAATGCCAGGCTAGACTCTGCAGACTCTCACCTTTCCTTGTTCCTTAAGTCCTCTGGAACCACTAAAACAAAATGTCCTGACAGCAGCCCCGGCATTAAGACACTATCTGTCGTGGTGCCTGGGTATAAGAATGGATTGCAGAAACGATGAAAGGTGAGTATGTGCAGTCAAGTTGAGACATCCTTGAGATTCTTGGAATATCTTTTTTCTTGGAGACAGATGTTCTGGGAGAGTTGGGAAATATAATCACAACATCTCTGAAATATCAGGCTCAACACCTCTGAAACAACTCTGTTCTCTGTTCACATCTGCATTAGAAATTGTGCTGTACAAAGTTCTGTTTTTCCAGTCAAAACAGACACCTCAATATAACTCATCTGACCCCTATTATATTGCAATAGGATCAGTCGGTCTGTTAGGCTAGTTTCACACCAGCGGCAGTGGATTCCAGCAAGCTGTTCCGGCAGGTGAACAGCCTGCGGGATCCGTGCTGCCGCTGGTGCACGTGTGGGGCCGGAACTATGCTCGAGCCCCATTCACTGTAATGGGGGCAGGTAGTTTTGGTCCAGCCGCCTCTCAGCAAGTTTGCTGTCATGCAGCCGGATCCGCAGTCCACCCCCATTAAAGTGAATGGGGCCGGAGCATAGTTTCGACCCCACACGTGCACCAGCATCAGCACGGATCCGGCAGGCTTTTCACCCGCCGGAACAGCCTGCCGGAATCCACTGCCGCTAGTGTGAAAGTACCCTTAGAAACCAAAGCCACAACACAGATGTGAACAGAGCCATAGATAGACAACGTCTAAAGATAACTCTGCTGGGAATTTTACATCTGATTCTTCATTATTTGCTGTGCTGCTCTCAGGTCAACTCTTATGGAAAGAACAGATCGCTCCTTCCGTGCTACTTCACTTATATCCTGATCTGAGGGCAGAGCACACAGTAGTGCGGATATAAGCACAGAACAGCAGTAAGTGGTATCATCCCCCCATAGCAATTTCACATTTAATATTGTGGTTTTTCTATCTGAATGAAGGTCATCTTCTGAATTTGCTATTGAATAGCTATAGATATTAGTGGCTTTTCTTTTGTTAAATTTAAGGTAACTGCTTAAATGGATGATGTGACAAACCTATGAAGCCTCCGAATTATCCCCTACTTAAAAGGGTTGTCTCACGTCAGACATTGGGGGCATATCACTAGAATACGTCCGCGATGTCTGATAGGTGTTGTCACACCTCTGGGGACCACACCTATCTTTGAAACGGAGCCTGCAAAATGAAGGACGGCGCACATTGCATGCATGGCTGCCCTCCATTCATTCCTGTGGGAACGCCAAAAATAGCAGAGCAGGGAACGTCAAAAAAAATAAAGAGCAGTCCCATTGAAATGAATAGGAACGCATCGCACAAGTGCGGCCACCGCTCCATTTACTTCTTTGGAGCTGACAGACATAGCAGAGCCAGCGCTAGGCTATTTTCAGCCTCCTTCATTTCCTGGGCTCCATTCTAAAGATAGGTGCGCGTCCCAGAGGTGGGACCTGCACCTATCAGATATTGGATGCCTATCCTAGCAATATGCCCCCAATGTCTGAGGTCAGACAACCCCTTTTAAGGGATAAATGGCAGCAATAACGACAATATTTCCAATTATACACAGCACTAATACAAAAAAGAAGAGATTGTAGTATATAAAAAACTGGTTAATTGAGTGGTACAAATGTTTCTGTGCAAAAGCAGAATTAGGTCAAGAAAGCTTTGATCTTGAAAATTAGGAAAAGAAAACTAGAAACACAAGCGTACTACATGAGAAAGCTGCAGAAGTAATCATTATGCGGTGATTAAAGGTTATATGCGCCCAGGGGCGGTCTTGGGCACCACGCATCCTATTCATTTGCGTGGGGCCCCCGACGTCTAAGGGGGCCCCCACGCTCCGCTGTTGTGCCCAAGACCGCCCGCCCTCCTAATCAAACATGGACTCCGCCGCAGTGCCGCCCGCTGGCTAAGTGCGCAGTGCGCACAGTTCTTTAATACTTACCTTGGCCCGGCCGTCCCGTCCCCATGACGTCGGACTCCTGCGCTTCCTCCTGGGCTGGCTGTGTGATCCCGCGAGATCCAGCGCTGGGTCACAGGTCTCGCGGGATCACACTGCAGGAGAAGAAGGCGCGCAGGAGAAGAAGACAGCGTCCGGACCGGAGCAGTTTGTAAGTACTTTTTGTGTATGTTTGTGGCAAGGGGGGGGCACCTGGCTGGCTGGCTGGCTGGCTGGCTGGGGGGGGGGGGGGCTGATGTGAGGTCATGGGGGCAGAAATGGCTGACCTGAGGTCTGATGGGGGCAGAAATGGCTGACCTGAGGTCTGATGAGGCAGAAATGACCTGAGTCTGATGGCAGAAATGAAGACCTGAGGTGGGGCACATTAAGCTGACCTGAGGTCTGATGGGCACATTAAGCTGACCTGAGGTCTGATGGGGGCACAAAACGCTGATCTGAGGTCTGATGGGGCACATTAAGCTGACCTGAAGTCTGATGGGCACAAGACGCTGATCTGAGGTCTGATGGGGGCACAAGACGCTGACCTGAGGTCTGATGGGGGCACAAGACGCTGACCTGAGGTCTGATGGGGGCACAAGACGCTGACTGAGGTCTGATGGGGGCACAAACGCTGATCTGAGGTCTGATGGGGCACAAGACGACCTGAGGTCTTGATGGGGCACAAGACGCTGATCTGAGTCTGATGGGGCTTCAAGGTCTGACGGGGGCACAAGACGCTGACCTGAGGTCTGATGGGGGCACAAGACGCTGATCTGAGGTCTGATGGGGGCACAAAGACGCTGATCTGAGGTCTGATGGGGCACAAGACGCTGATCTGAGGTCTGATGGGGGCACAAGACGCTGACCTGAGGTCTGATGAGGCACAAGACGCTCTGATCTGATGGGGCACAAGCTGCTGATCTGAGGTCTGATGGGGGCTCAAGACGCTGATCTGAGGTCTGATGGGGGCACAAGACGCTGATGCTGAGGTCTGATGGGGCACAAGACGCTGATCTGAGGTCTGATGGGGGCACAAGACGCTGACCTGAGGTCTGATGGGGCACCAAGACGCTGACCTGAGGTCTGATGGGGGCACAAGACGCTGATCTGAGTCTGATGGGGCTCACGCTGATCTGAGGTCTGATGGGGGCACAAGACGCTGATCTGATGGGGGCACAAGACGCTGATCTGAGGTCTGATGGGGCACAAGACGCTGATCCTGAGGTCTGATGGGGGCACAAGACGCTGATCTGAGTCTGATGGGGGCAAGACGCTGACTGAGGTCTGATGGGAGGGTCTGGGGGGGCACAAGACGCTGATCTGAGGTCTGATGGGGCACGAGACGCCCGATCCCTGTACTGTGACATCACTGTGTTTATTTTCTCTGTACGGTGACATCACTGTGTTTATTATCCCTGTACAGTGACATCGCTGTGTGTATTATCCCAGTGCAGGAAGAGGTAAGTGGTCTGTGTTTGTGTGTTTGTTTTCTATTTTTCAGGGTCGTGAATGCAGAGGACTACGTCGGATTCGGTGGACTACGTCGGACCAGCTTTTTTTTTTTTTTTTTTTTAATAAAATGGTCAAACAGGGGTCTGGGGAGTGTTTATTTCAATAAAATGTTTTATACTTGTGTGTGTGTATTTTTTTTTCCAATACTACAGTTTAGTAATTACGGCTATCTACTGACGGCCCTGATTACTAATACTGGGCTTAGTGCTTGCCGGTATGGCAGGCCAGCACTAACCCCAACATCTATTACCTCGGCACCCACCGCCACCAGGGGTGCCGGGAAGAGCCGGGTACCCGCAGGACCGGACCTTCTAAATTGAGGGTCTGGCTCTGGGGCGGCTGCAGGCTGGTACCATTAGGCTGGGAAGGGCCAATAACCGTGTCCCTTCCCACCCTGGTAGTGCCAGGCTGCCGCTGCTGGTTGTATCTGGCTGGTGAAGGAAAAAGGGGGGGACCCTACGCCATTTTTTTTTTATTATTTAATTAATTTTGTTAAAAAATGGCGTGGGGTCCCCCCCTTTTTTCCTTCTCCAGCCAGATACAACCAGCAGCGGCAGCCTGGCACTACCAGGGTGGGAAGGGACACGGTTATTGGCCCTTCCCAGCCTAATGGTACCAGCCTGCAGCCGCCCCAGAGCCAGACCCTCAATTTAGAAGGTCCGGTCCTGCGGGTACCCGGCTCTTCCCGGCACCCCTGGTGGCGGTGGGTGCCGAGGTAATAGATGTTGGGGTTAGTGCTGGCCTGCCATACCGGCAAGCACTAAGCCCAGTATTAGTAATCAGGGCCGTCAGTAGATAGCCGTAATTACTAAAACTGTAGTATTGGAAAAAAAAATACACACACACAAGTATAAAACATTTTATTGAAATAAACACTCCCCCAGACCCCTGTTTGACCATTTTATTAAAAAAAAAAAAAAAAAAAAAAATGGTCCGACGTAGTCCACCGAATCCGACGTAGTCCTCTGCATTCACGACCCTGAAAAATAGAAAACAAACACACAAACACAGACCACTTACCTCTTCCTGCACTGGGATAATACACACAGCGATGTCACTGTACAGGGATAATAAACACAGTGATGTCACCGTACAGAGAAAATAAACACAGTGATGTCACAGTACAGAGATAATAAACACAGTGATGTCACAGTACAGAGATAATAAACACAGTGATGTCACTGTACAGGGATAATAAACACAGTGATGTCACTGTACAGAGATAATAAACACAGCGATGTCACTGTACAGGGATAATAAACACAGTGATGTCACAGTACAGGGATAATAAACACAGTGATGTCACAGTACAGAGATAATAAACACAGTGATGTCACAGTACAGGGATAATAAACACAGTGATGTCACTGTACAGGGATAATACACACAGCGATGTCACTGTACAGGGATAATACACACAGCGATGTCACTGTACAGAGATAATATAACACAGTGATGTCACAGTACAGAGATAATAAACACAGCGATGTCACTGTACAGGGATAATACACACAGTGATGTCACCGTACAGGGATAATAAACACAGTGATGTCACCGTACAGGGATAATAAACACAGTGATGTCACAGTACAGAGATAATAAACACAGTGATGTCACAGTACAGAGATAATAAACACAGCGATGTCACAGTATAGAGATAATAAACACAGTGATGTCACAGTACAGGATAATAAACACAGTGATGTCACAGTACAGAGATAATAAACACAGTGATGTCACAGTACAGGATAATAAACACAGTGATGTCACAGTCCAGGGATAATAAACACAGTGATGTCACCGTACAGGGATAATAATCCTCAGATCAACACATTGTGCCCCCATCAGGCCTCAGATCAGCGTCTTGTGCCCCCATCAGACCTCAGATCAACACATTTTGCCCCCATCAGACCTCAGATCAGCGTCTTGTACCCCCATCAGACCTCAGATCAGCGTCTTGTGCCCCCATCAGACCTCAGATCAACACAATGTGCCCCCATGTGCCCCCATCAGACCTCAGATCAACACAATGTGCCCCCCTCAGACCTCAGGTCAACGTCTTGTGCCCCCCTCAGACCAGCGTCTTGTGGCTCCCCTCAGACCTCAGATCAGCCCACCCAGCCACTTAAAAAAAAGCATACTTACCTGTTCTGGCTGCCGCTGTCCTCAGGCTCCCCGCTCCACTGCCTTGCCTGCCGGCGCACACTATGACCAGACGTCAGGTCATAGTGCGCGCTGGCAGGGAAGACAGTGATAAAGAAGGGACAGAGAAAAATAAAACAGGAGACACAGAGGCAAACAGAAGAATCATATATGACAAGTGTGTGAAAAACAGATAGGAGAATCATATACAACAAGTGTGTGAAAAACAGATTGGAGAATCATATACGACAAGTGTGTGAAAAACAGATTGGAGAATCATATACGACAAGTGTGTGAAAAACAGATAGGAGGGTCAGATACCACAAGTGTGTGAAAAACACTGGTATAAGACAAGTGTGTGAAAAACACTGATATACGATAATTTCATTGTTTAACAGTGGAAAACATGAAACGCTCATATCTCAGCGGTGCCCAAAAAAGAAAGAGAGAGAAAGAGAAGAAGATCAGCACAGGGAGCTTGCCAAAGCTCACTAGTTTCTTAACAAGAAATAAAAAGTCTAATGACGAGGGGTTGTTGAGCACAGCTCACATACCACATGAAGCTTCAGCAGAAGTCTCTGTAGCTACTGTTGCTACACCTGTAGAAGAAGTCGCTGGTTCAAGTACTTCCGAGACTTCACAATCTCAGTCATCTGTAAACCAGGTGGTGAGCGAAATTAACAATGACATTACAATTCTTTCGGATGACCCGGCGCTTTGGCCAGAAATGTTGACGGACCAACAGCGATGTCATCTTGTCAGACGTGGTCCAGTTCAAATAAAGAATCTTGATTTTCCTCGGAATGATGACAAAATACCTCGTCGGTTTACTGTTGACAATTACTACCTGAAAATGAAAAATGGAGAAAAAATACATAGAAATTGGCTTCTTTATTCACTGAGCAGGGATTCTGTGTTTTGCTTCTGTTGCACTCTCTTTGAAAGGGGAGGCAAGTTTGCTCTTAGAAGTGGTGGCTTTCGCTCATGGATAAACATTCACCAACAATTAAGAGAGCACGAAAAAAGCAGACAACACTATGCAAATATGAAGTCCTGGCATGAATTAGCAGTGAGGCTACAAACAGGCACAGCGATTGACAACGCTAGTCAGGAATTACGTGCTCTTGAAGTACAGCATTGGAAAGCTGTTTTAAGAAGGGTTATTGCAATTGTTTGTCATTTAGCAGAACGCAACCAGGCTCTAAGAGGCCATTCAGAGAAACTATTTGAGCCCCATAATGGTAACTTTCTTGGCCAGATAGAGTTGATGGCACAGTTTGATCCTGTCTTGAGTGAACACCTTAGAAGGATTGATAAAAGTGAAATTAAAGATCACTACTTTAGTAAAAAAATCCAGAATGAGATCATTGAATTAGTTGGGCAGAAAACAAGGGATGCAATTGTACAAAGAGTTAAGAAGGCCAAATACTTTTCAGTAATAATGGACTGCACACCAGATACTAGTCACCTTGAACAACTGTCCCTGGTGTTACGCATTGTGAATTGTGAGTCATCTGTGGGAGCCTCCATTTCAGAGCACTTTGTTGGTTTTTTCAGTGTTGAGGACACTTCAGGGAGAGGCCTGTGCAATACCCTCATTGAGGAGCTCAAAAACTTGAAACTTAACATTGTAGATTGTCGTGGTCAGTCTTACGATAATGGAAGTAACATGATGGGGCACAAGCAGGGGGTCCAGAAAAGATTACTGGAAATCAACAGTAAAGCACTGTGTGTTCCCTGCAGCAGTCATTCACTTAACCTTGTTGTGGCTGATGCTGCCAGATCTTCTGTGTTGTCTGTGACATTTTTTGGCATTCTTCAGCGTCTTTACAATCTTTTCAGTTCCTCAGTGCAGCGCTGGTCAATCCTACAACGCCATGTAAGACTCACTGTGAAGAATCTTTCAACAACAAGATGGGAGTGCCGTATTGATAGTGTGAAAGCCCTACGATTCCAATATCCTGAAATGGTGGAGGCCTTATGTGCACTAATTGAACATGCTGCTGAGAAAAAGGATGGAGAGACACTGTCTTCAGCACAGAATCTGTATAAGGAACTGACATCATGGCAGTTTATTCTCTGTGTTGTGATCTGGTACAATGTGTTGTATCACATTAACCGTGTAAGCAAACTCCTACAGAGCCCTAATGTGGCAATTGATACACTGAAGAGGGAGACTGACAGTGTTAAACAGTTTCTCCAAGAGTACCGGGATAACGGCCTTTCATCAGCCCAAAGTGAAGCAAAAGAAATTGCTGAGAAATTACAGGTAGAAATGGCATTCCAAGCTGTACGACAACGAAGAACAGCCCGCAGGTTCCTTTATGAGGGGCACGAGGAAGCTCAGCTTAGCCCAGAACAGCTTTTCAGCCAAAAGTTTTTCCTTCCCCTGATTGATACAGCACTTACTAGTATAAATGATAGGTTCACGCAAGTTGGTTTTTTTTTTTCTCTGTTTGGGTTTTTATACTCTGCAAATAACATGACAAAAGCAGTTCAAGAGAACACCCTGGAGGAGTCGTGCAACAAACTGGAACAGACACTGGGTGATGTTGACAGCCAAGACTTGATGATGGAAGTCAGGGCAGCCGTCCGTAGTTTTCCTGATCATATCTCTTCTCCTGCAGATATGTTAGATTATATTTACAAACAGAATATTTTGGAGCTCTATGGTAATTTAAGCATTGCACTGCGCTTACTCTTGGTTTTGCCCATCACGGTTTCTTCTGGAGAAAGAAGCTTTTCCTCTTTAAAATTAATAAAAAATTTCTTGCGCTCCACCATGTCTCAAGAAAGGCTGAATGGCTTAGCTATGATCTCCATTGAGCAGAAAGTCCGTAGATTACTAGATATGGAAGACATCATCACAAGTTTTGCTGAAGCCAAAGTCAGGGTGGTTCAGTTTTGATTATGGAAAGAGTTATAAAGTGGAGCTGTCACAGCATTTTAGGTCACCAGTCTATTCCTGAGTAATCCGTTTTCAGCACAGAAAACACTAACTACAAAATGTGGACCAGCGAACAACAAATTAAAGTATTTTATTGTTAAAAAAGTCTTTGAGTCATATATGACAAGTGTGTGTGTGAATAACAGATAGGAGAGTGATATATGATAAGTGTGGAAAAAACACATTCTTTCATTGTTTAACAGTGAGTTAATTGTTAATCGCTTGACAGTATTTTATTGTTAAAAAAGTCTTTGATGTGTGTGTGTGGGGGGGTGTCATTGGGGAGGGGGCGTGTCGTCAGAGGGCATGTCATCAGAGGGCGTGTCATCAGGGGCGTGACGCGTCATTGGGGGGGGGGGGCCCCGGACATAACTTCGCTTAGGGCCCCAGAAATGCCAAGACCGCCCCTGTATGCGCCTTAAAAGACTATTTTACTCTAGTATTATTTAGTGGATATAGTTCCTATGCAGACAGATGCAGCTGCTTCTCCATGATTACAAGCAGCTACAGACACTAACCAAATCAAACTTCGCAGTCATATCAGTATGAGAGGAGGAGGCGGCACAGCTTGAAATCTGAGTAAAGGAAGAAGGGGGCCAACTTCACAGGGAAGACCTGTAAGGGAGTGGTTTTGTCATACAATGTTGTGCTGTTCGGGTCCCTTTACACAAATATGAAGGATAATTTTGGGCTGGGTGGTATACATGGCTTCCTACTCTAGGATGGCACAAGAACTGAAGAAGAAAAATTTCAGTCTTCAGAAACGTCAAAGCTTCTTTACTGTAAGAACTGTGAATCTGTGGAATAGACTTCCTCAGGATGTGGTCACAGCCAGGGGCGTAGCAATAGGGGAAGCAGGGGAAGCAGCTGCTTTGGGGCCCAGACCCACAAGGGGCCCCCTCAGGAGGGAGACTAAAAGATTTTATTGTCAGGCCCCCCTCAACAGTATTATACAATGACATTATATACAGTGACACTATAGAAAGCGGATGGAGCGGCTGTCAGGCCTTGTCTGGGAGAGCTCAGTCTTGACTAGCCACAAGAGTGAGGGTTGCATGTGAGTTCGGGGTTGCGAGGAAGTTTCTGGGGGGGCCCCATTCAAAAATTTGCTGTGGGGCCCAGCTAGTTGTAGTTGCGCCACTGGTCACAGCAGGATCAGTGGACAGTTTAAAAAAGGGTTTAGACTTTTTAAAAGTAAAAGACATTAATGCTTATGAAAATGTGTAGAAATCTGAGTCTCATTTCCTTCTGGGATTCGCGTGCCCACCTATCCCTTGGTTGAACTAGATGGACTTATGTCTTTTTTCAACCGTTTTAACTATGTAAGCATCAGGCGGATACCGCTGTAACTTAAACAAAGTGGCTTTTACTTGGTTCATGTACGGGTACAACCTTACATACAGTCCTTTTAAGAAGTAGTAGCTCACTCTGTCTCTGGCTTGCACTGCTCAGTGGCTCAGGTCTCTGTGGCAGCAATGTAGATGACCTTATCTGCACTCCACACCACAGATACCTTTCCACATGGCACAGGATCGTACAATCAACACAGTCTCTAATTTTCTTAGGTCTTGTATCCTTCTTTCCAGTGGCAACCACTTTCACTAGTTCCTCCAGGAATAATACTAGATCTGTCTCCATCAGCAGCCACCAGCTCACTCTTCAATGTTCTGTCTCACTCTGCTTCACACATTAAGCACATACCTCCTAACCGTCCCAGATTCAGCGGGACAGTCCTGGATTTCGGTGGCTGTCCCGTGGTTCTGGAGTAGTTGAGGTATGTCCTACTCTCAGCTGATTGTAATGGTGATGCAGGGAGCCATCTGCTCTCCACTTCACCATTCAACACAGCTGCCGGCACTCCCCAGCAGCACGATGTACTGTCACAAACTTCACTGCTGGTCTATGTAGGAGGAGCGTGCTGGCCACGAGTCAGTCTCTCCTCCTCCTCCTACACAGCAGCGTGATGTGTAAGAGTATCCTGCCTGCTGCTGTGGGGAGCTGTGATCACCGGAGGATCTAGGTGAGTATTTACTATTTGTTTATTTTTTTTTTACTATCTGTGAAGGAGATACATATCTGGGCATAACTACTGTGTGGGGTGCACATATCTGCGCATAACTATGAGGGGGCACATATCTGGGTATGGTATGTGAGGGGGCATATCTTGGCATATCTACTATAAAGGGGGCACTTATGTTGCCATAACTACAATCAGAGGGCACATATTTGGGCATAACTATTGTGAGGAGGCATATACAGTAACTGGGCACAACTACTGTGAGGGGACACATCTGGGCATAGTTACTGTGAGGGGACATATCTGGGCATAACTTCTGTGAAGGAGACACATATCTTGGCAAAACTACTGTGAGGGGGCACATATCTATCTGGGCATAACTATTGTGAGGAGGCACATATCTGGGCATTGCAACTGTGAAGGAGGCACAAATCTGACCATATCCACTGTGAAGGGGGCACATATGGGCATAACTACTGTGAAGGGGCACATATGTTCATGACTACTGTAAAGGGGGCACATGTGGGCATTACTACTGTGAAGGCAGCATAGTGTGGGCATTACTACTGTTTGCTGACACAAAGGAGGAATAATTATCATGTGGGGGCATTAAGGGGACTGGGTGTGTATTGTTATGCTTTAGGGAAATTAGACACATGGCCTAGTATGAAAAAAATTGCAGCAGCACACTATGCACGCCACACATATTGTCTCTCTTGCAATATGGCAAAGCCTATAATGTATGGGATCATGACAGGTTTGGTCACATGACAAGGTCATGTGAACTTCTAATATAAGCTCAAGGACCTGCCAGGGATTGGTCAATCCAGACCTAACTTCAGCACAAAGATCTTTGCTAATTAGGCCAGCTGATCAGGTGTTGCATCATCCCATGAATTATCAGACTGTGATAGATGGCAGCAGACCTCAGTACTGTTGTAGAAACATGCTTTCAGTACTCCCTTTCCTATTATACAATATACAGTGTATACCTTGATGCAGTAATAGTGGGGAAGATTTATCAAACTAGTGTAAAGTACAACTGGCTTAGTTACCCATAGCAACCAATCAGATTCCAAAGGAGCTGTGAAAAATGAAAGGTGGAATCTAATTGGGTGGGGGGTGTGGCCTAGCTATATTTGTGATGGCTGCGGCTTAGTGGAGCTCCTCACCTCAGCTAGTTCCAGTGACGTTCAGAAGCAACAGAACTCACCTACCAAAGCAATCCAGCGACTCTTGAAGACCTAAAAAGCAAAGTATACTTACCATGATAAAGGGGAGACGAGTCAGGGAGCTTCCAAGGCACCTGACAGACCTCGTTGTGGTGGAGGCAAGAGGCAGGCATGATGGCGGCAGGCGGTGGGAAAACGGCTCCTCAGGAAGCAGCGGCAGCTTCTCTTTAGAGTAGGCACCTGAAAATAAAGAAAAAAAAACAAAATGGTCAACAGACAAAAAGAACAAGCCATACCAAGACTCCAAAAAGCTCCAGGACATCAGCGGTGGTCGTTCTTGTACAATATAGGAGAAAGCACTAGCCTATGTGCGCTCCCACGGTCCCAGCCACCAGAGAGGCTGACGCTTTTTCCAACAGTGTGCAAGCACGGACACCACTGATTACAGGGTGGTCTGTAACCATGGAAACGAGCAGTGAATAATGTGATAGAAAAATGAATATAGCCAGCAAAGGAAGCAATATGGATAATAATAATAATAATACATTAGTAAGTGCCTCGTATTAACTTTCTCTACATGATAAATTCCACGTACTGAAGTGAGATAACCCCATTAACTGACACAGCTAACAACAATACGATAATTAACCCAAAACATATAGCGAATCATTTTAGGAAATATTACAAATCCTTGTAAAATCTGAGAAATGACCCCACGATTATTCAACCTAACCCACAGTTAATACACTCAGTGGATATACCTAAGCTTACATCAACTCAACTAACACAATTGAACTCTCCTTTTACACTTCAAGAAGTTTCTAAAATAATTATGACACTGAAACAAAAAAAATCTCCAGGACCTGATGGTTTTGCATGAGTATTTCCAACGATTCTCTGACATCCTCAACCCCTACTTAACCGAAATGTTCAATGAAGCCTTAACTGTAGGTCTTTTCGGATAAAGACCCAGCTTTAGTCACTAATTACCTCCCCATATCCCTCATTAACACCAACATTAAAATCTGTGCTAAAATCATTTCTATTAGACTAGCCACCTTTCTTAAAATAATCAAAATCTGACCAAGTAGGTTTCATGATGGGAAGGCAGGCATCCAATGGCACCAGACGTATCATCAATATACTAAATCATTTGGATGTGGGGGGGTATTCCTTGGACGCAGAGAAGGCATTCGACAGGCTTCATTTGGATTACATGTTTAATGCATTAGAACATTTTGGATTTACAGGACACATTTTGAATGCCATTAAAGCCCTATACTATAATCCATCAGCCAGAGTATTATCCAATGGTATTTTATCAACCCCATTTGATATAACTAATGGCACTAGACAAGGATGTCCTTTATCACCTATCCTTTTTACATTTGCCCTGGAACCTTTTGCCGAAAGTATTAGAACGTCCAATGATATCCCAGGGATTCCTATTGGAGGTTATACCCATAAAATCAGTCCTTTTGCTGATGACACTTTAATATGTACGACAGACCCCCGAAGAGCGATTGACAAAATTCAATTGTTAATAAAGGCATTTGGCGAGGCCTCGTATTATAAAGTTAATGAATCTAAATCATTACCGTAATTCTAGGAATGAATATGAACCCGATAGAGAAAATGTTTATACAGGCGAGTTATCCATATATCTGGCAAGACACCGCAATCCCATATTTAGGCATTAATTTAACATTCCCGGTTAAAAATATGATGGAGAATAACTATCTCCTCCTCCTGACTCAACTTCAAGAGGATATCAATCACCTTAATACTTTTGGAATATCATGATGGGGAAAAATCATTTTATATAAAATGATGCTACTTCCAAAAATGTTACGGTATATCTCTTCCGTACGATCCCATTCATTATACCAACCCAGAAATTCCAGTCCCAAATCAACATATTTATATGGAACAATAAACAACCCAGAATGGCTATGGGAATAATGAATAGAAATAGACAATCCGGGGGACTAGGCCTTCCGGATCTAACTGCATACCATATGGCGAGTATTCTGAACCATTCAATAGAATGGTGAAATTACAATTCAGACAAATTATGGGTTAACATGGACAGACAAATGAGTAACTGCAAGAATCTGCAATGCCTACTCCTAGCCAATGTTTTAGGTTTCCAGTAGAGATGAGCGAATCATCCAAAATATTCGTCAAACTTTTCAAAAGATTCGTACCTCATACGAATCTATTCGGTGAAGCTGCGTACAAATCATACGTTATTATGTGGTGTTTTGTGAACATTCGCGCACTAATAACGAACGTACAGTTGTTAAAGGTACGCAACTTATGTGAACACGTACGCATGAGCGTACAAATTGCGTACAAATATGACGGGCTTTTCTGGAGCGGAATGGTGGAGCAGGAGAAAAGCTCTGAGTCTGACCCCTGGCTACATGATACTGTATCAGCAGATGACAGCAGATCATCCGTCTGTGATTGAGATGAGCATGCCATCCACTCCACTACCTCATCCAATTTCTCCTCCACTACAATTTTGCGCCTTGGTGGGTTAGTCTGGTGGAACAGTGGCCAACTATTGCAAATTCTACAAGTAGAAGCTCTGGCTACAGGTCCTTTGGCACTGCTGCCCTGTGCCACCTTCTGCTTTTTTTGAAGCTCGAGGTCTGGCTGGAACCCTTTTGCTTTTCCATGCCAGACATTTTCACTTGACTGTGCCCCTGCTGCTGGTCTTTGTCTCCCTCTCTGTCTCTCTCCCTATCTCTCTCCCTGCCTGATTTATTACTAGCCCTGCATTTGCCCTGCACTGGCCCTACAGTGTCCCTGATATGTGTAATATGGATTCCCAGAACAATTACACCCCAATTTTAACAAAACAGTTCTCTGTCTCTCAGAACTTCACAGACAGTGCTTCTGCTCGTCTCAGCAGTCTCAGCACAACTGATGCGTCACTGGCTTGCCGAGCCTGAGCCAATCAGAGAAAGCCCTTCCCACTTTCAATCAGAGAAAGCTTTCTTCCCGGGCTTTATGCCGCTCGAATACAGTAAAAGTTCGCTAATTAACTGAATTCGTACGCATCAGCGTATAAAGTAACTTATACGTAACATTTGCGTACAATTTATCGTACAAGTACGTAGCGAATGTGTAGAAAGCTTTAAGAACATTTTTTAATCTAACGAAGCGAATATCAAAAAATCCGGATTTGCTTCGCAGCGGAAAATTTCCAAGATTCGTATTGAATCTATGAAGCAGCGAATAGATTCGCTCATCTCTAGTTTCCAGCTGACTATCCCAAGTTACTTTGTGATCAAGGATGCTCTAATGATCTGGAAAAAATATATCAAGACCTGCTCTAATTTTTCACTACTAAAAGCTATTCAGATTCCACTTCAGATACTAAAACTAACGATCCCAGATTTATCCCCCACTTCTTGGTTACAAGTAGGCATTAAGTATATTCAAGATTTATAAAATGGAAGTATACTTCATAACTATCTACGCCTAAGTGAATAGTTCAATTTACCTAAGTCGGACCTATATAAATATCTCCAAACCCGCTCACTTCTAAACAAAAATACTTTTGTGGTACTTGAGGTTCCTCCACTTACTAATCTTATGATTAATAACAGATTGAACTGTCCGAGAAAGGGCCTCAAATTATTCTATACTCAATTAACAGATCCTTACTTAGACACGCATATATTTCAGATTAAAAAATGGGAAAGAGATCTCAATATACAGATCCCTATTATTAAATGGAAAAAAGCATATATATCATCTATTAAAGAGCTCTTCATGTTCTGACCACCATGAAGCTTATTCAAAGCTGGCATTCAGATGGTATTACACCCCCTATAGTCTGTCCAAAATTTTTGGAGACTCCTCAAATATGTGTTGGAGGGGATGTGGCCAAATTGGAACTGTACTACACATATTTTGGGAATACCCTGTAATCTCTCAATTTTGGATCAGACTTCCAACCTTTAAATATCTCACCACTAGTGTTGAGCGAGCACCACTGTGCTCGTGTGCTCTGGCCGAGCACTAGGGGTTGCTCGAGTGCTCGGCCGAGCATAATGTTAGTCAATGGGACTAAACCAGGCACCCCCCCCGCTCAGAAGAGGGGAGGGTGTCTGGTTAATAGAAAAAGGTCAGAATAGCGACTTCTCCTCTTTTACTCCTTTCACTCGTAAAAGTATGCTAATTAACTGAATTTGTATGCATTAGCGCACAATGCGTACGCATTAGCATACAAATTCGGACGCATTAGCATACAAATTCGGACGCATTAGCATACAAATTTGTACGCATTAGCGTACAAATCAACATTACAGTGCGGGGAAGAGACTCGAGCATGCTCGCTCAACACTACTCACCACCTTTCTGTCCTGAGTTTTACCTACTGAGAATAGGAATAAACTACCTGGACTCATCTCAAATAACTATCACTCACCACATACTTACCGCATCTATACAGAGTATAGCGAGCAACTGGAAATCTGCTTCTGTTCCGGAGATAGCTGTAATAACCAGAAAAGTAAACAATAATTGTAGATTTGAAAAAATGTCAGCCAGACGCAATAACACTTATAACAAATACTTACGTTCCTGGCAGACTTGTCACGATATATGTCACTAATGGATATATAACTAGGGAAAACCCTTTAGATTTTAGATTTGTGGATCTGAACACAAAGCTATATAAACTTTAGGCTGTTATCAGCTAATTAATAACTACAGTATTCTTTATGGATTTTTTTTATGTGTTCTGTTTTTAGTTTTACTTTTTGATTTTACGTTATCTGTAAATTCTAAATGTACACGTGCATATTTTATGGTTGGAAGGAGATTGTGCAGATTAGTAAGTGCTCTGTATGCCGCTGGTCACGCAATCCCCACCTTATGTTCGAATGTCTACACTAAAGGAATAGTTCAGGTACATTAGCTGCTTGAAGCTTTTTGTTACCGTCATGTCTTTAATGATGGTTGGCTAAATCCTTTTCTATAGATTATATATATCGCCGACTCTGTTTTTAAATACAATCTATCAATATTTTTGAATGTTCAAAATGGAATAATGATAAATCTGTATTGGAATGTATGTTTACATGCCTTCTTTTCCTTGCTCATGTGAAATATGTACAGTATGATGTATATTTCTCCTGTTGTTTATACAGAAAATAACAAAAAAATAAAAAAATAAAAACTATTGAATCAGAATCTAATTGGTTGCTATGGGCAACTAAGCCAGTTCTACTTTACACCAGTTTAATAAATCTCCCCAGTATTTACCTTCTGTGAAATACATACACAATTGGACCTAGGAATTTTAGTGAACAGCAAACTAGGCTGTAGAAACCAGTGTCAGACAGCTGCTGCCAAGGCCAATAAGATAATGGGTTGCATCAAAAGAGGCATAGATGCCCGTGATCAGAACATAGTCCTCCCACTTTACAAATCACTAGTCAGACCACACATGGAGTACTGTGTACAGTTCTGGGCTCCAGTGAACAAGGCAGACATAGCAGAGCTGGAGAGGGTTCAGAGGAGGGCAACTAAAGTAATAACTGGAATGGGTGTACTACAGTACCCAGAAAGATTATCAAAATTAGGCTTATTCTCTTTAGAAAAAAAGACGACTGAGGAGAGATCTAATAATTATGTATAAATATATCAGAAGTCAGTACAGAGATCTCTCCCATGATCTATTTATCCCCAGGACTGTGATTGTGACGAGGGGACATCCTCTGTGTCTGGAGGAAAGAAGGTTTGTACACAAATATAGAAGAGGATTCTTTACGGTAAGAGCAGTGAGACTATGGAACTCTCTGCCTGAGGAGGTGGTGATGGTAAGTTCACTAAAAGAGTTCAAGAGGGGCCTGGATGTATTTCTGGAGGGTAATAATATTATAGGTTATAGTTACTAGAGAGGGGTCGTTAATCCAGGGAGTTATTCTGATTGCCTGATTGGTCGGGAAGGAATTTTTTTCCCTAAAGTGGGGAAAATTGGCTTCTACCCCACAGGTTTTTTTTTGCCTTCCTCTGGATCAACTTGTAGGAAAACAGGCCGAACTGGATGGACAGATGTCTTTTTTCGGCCTTATAAACTATGTTACTATGTAATTATAGAGTGTTTTTCTGCCTTTTGTGCAAACTGTGCAATCTTCATTAAATCTTACCCAAGGTATATGACTTTCTCATGACCCACAGTACTGCATATACATTTACCATTTCTTCACTGACATCTCACATCAGCATGTGAGTCATATAACAAGCTTATGAGGATCCAGAGCAGAGGATGGGGGTGGTAGTGGCTCTGGCTGTCACAGTCAATCACGGTGGCTGTCCTCACACCGTTGCTCCCTAGGGCCGTGCAAGGAGTGAAAGGAGAGGGCATCCTTTCTTTGCTCTGGGTACAGCCTGATTCTGGGGCTCCTGCCTCAGGGTGGCTGGGGTGCTTTGATGTTAGGTGATTGAATGAGCGCAACGCAGGGCACGTGGAGTGCAATGGCCAGTGTGTGGTGTAGGAATCAAAAAAACAGGCATCCACTATAGCAGTCACAGTTCAGTACACAGTACACAGTGGAATTCTCTCCCAGATAATGGTGTACAGATTCAGGCAAGGATGGGAGTTATGGCCCTCTTTGTATATCATCTTGCTAAAGTCTATCTCAGAAGAATCTATAGATGGTAACAGTACCTTGGCAATAATAGCTGTAATGTCCAATGCAGGATACAGGGTTCTGAAAGAACATTTGGCCAGGACATGTCCAAATGTGAATGGTGTCTTAATGGTGTCCCTCAGCATAGAAAAGTCTAAATGGCTGAAGTAGCAGGTTCCCTTGCTGACTCTGATGCTTGGCCATGGAGATTCTAAGAGTCCTCCTTTCTTTCTCTTCCTGCCCTTCAGAGTCTCTGAAGCTTTCTTGGACCAACATAGAGGGAGCATAGGTCACTGCTTTCTTCCTTGCTGAACTCTCCCTAGAACTACCTGAGCTGAGGGCAGATCCAGGATCCCCACCCAACGTTCTGCAAGCTGCTAAACCAGGCTTATTAACCCTGGTTGTGCTATCCACACACAGCTATGCTGGGTATAATATGTAACATAATAGTACATGGCATAACCTTATATTACATTAAATAACACATCATACATAGATACCCACTGCAGGCACTGCATATGGAAAATCATGTATCATTACGACATGGCATATCACATTGACGCAAGTGCAGGGAGATATGTAGCATGCATAAATATAACATTATAGCAATGCTGGCACATTTCAGCAACTTTCACTTTGCAGTTTAACAGTTCAACTACATGTTATTGCCACTGCAACAGGGTCAAGTTGTAACCCAAAGCAACAATTACAGATACAGATTTCCAACCTTTTTACAACACCTACTGAGCTCTGAAGCTGCAGCTCCACAAGCGGTACTTCAGAGAAATCGAGACAAATGCAGCAAATACAAAAATCACATACTGCACAGTCTAATGAGAGGTAGAGGAGACACAGCTTAGAACATTGATAGAAGAGCAATTCACTCAAGGGGAAACTGACTGAGCTCTGAAGCTGCAGCTCCACAAGCAAACATGTCCGAGACAGCTGTAATAGTAAATATAATGCCAATTGAACCTCTACAGATACACAAACACATAGCTAAAATCATGCTTTCTAGGACAAAGCTACACATACATAAATCTGGAGACTCATTTAGGATGGTTGTTGCAGAGTGCTGTGCTGCAGATTAGTATTTATTTATGTAGCACCTAGAACTGTTTCCTTCCTGGGACTTGAATAATTAATTTTCCAGAGATGTTCATTAATAATTTGCTGCTTTGTGGACTCATTTATTCAGCGAAGTGGAAAAAAGTCTCAGAAGATGGAAAATAAATAAAGTGCATTAATTCAGTTTAATTGTAAGTACATTATTAATTAGCAGAGGGAGAATCCCGAGTTCATATATTTTATTACTTGCATACACTAAAGGCTTCATTGCAAAATGAAACGGGGGCTCTAAATGGGGTGCTTACCCCATGCCCTTCCAACATATACTGAACTAGCTCCATCCCCAACACTGTGCATCCATGTTGAGTGGTCTTTCCTAGTGCCACTGTCTTCATCACATTGTTCACATAGAACAGGGCTGGCAAACATGTGGGACTCCAGCTGTTGTAAAACTACAACTCCCACCATGCCCTGCTGTAGAATGAAAGCTGTAGGTAGACTGGGCACCAGAGGCGTAGCTACCGGGGGGGACAGGGGGGGCGAAGGCTCCGGGCCCAGTGACTCAGGGGGGGCCCAGCAAGGATGACTATCAGGCAAATACAAGTGAGCGCTTCCATTATGGAAGCGCTCACTTGTATTTAGGGACCCCCATCAGACCTCAGATCAGCCCACCCAGCCACATAAGATTAAAATAAAAAACCTTTCTTACCTGTCCCGCGCTGCGGCTGCCCTCCAGTCCGGCGCTCCACTGTCTCCCTGGCCGGCCAGGGAGACAGTGGAGCGCCGGACCGGAGGGCAGCCGCAGCGCGGGACAGGTAAGAAAGGTTTTTTATTTTAATCTTATGTGGCTGGGTAAGCTGATCTGTGGCCTGATGGGGCACAATACGCTTATCTGAGGTCTGATGGAGGCACAATACGCTGATCTGAGGTCTGATGGGGGCACAATACGCTGATCTGAGGTCTGATGGGGGCACAATACGCTGATCTGAGGTCTGATGGGGGCACAATACACTGATCTGAGGTCTGATGGGGCACAATACGCTGATCTGAGGTCTGATGGGGGCACAATACGCTGATCTGAGGTCTGATGGGGGCACAATACACTGATCTGAGGTCTGATGGGGGCACAATACACTGATCTGATGTCTGATGGGGCACAGTAGGCTGATGTGAGGACTAATGGGGGCACATTCTGCTGATCTGAGGTCTGATGGGGGTACAATACGCTGATCTGAGGTCTGATGGGGCACAATACGCTGATCTGAGGTCTGATGGGGCACAGTAGGCTGATGTGAGGTCTGATGGGGGCACATTCTGCTGATCTGAGGTCTGATGGGGGCACAATATGCTGATCTGAGGTCTGATGGGGGCACAGTAGGCTGATCTGAGGTCTGATGGGGGCACAGTAGGCTGATCTGAGGTCTGATGGGGGCACAATATGCTGATCTGAGGTCTGATGGGGCACAGTAGGCTGATGTGAGGTCTGATGGGGGCACATTCTGCTGATCTCAGGTCTGATGGGGGCACAATATGCTGATCTGAGGTCTGATGGGGCACAATACGCTGATCTGAGGTCTGATGGGGGCACAGTAGGGTGATGTGAGGACTGATGGGGCACATTCTGCTGATCTGAGGTCTGATGGGAGTACAATATGCTGATCTGAGGTCTGATGGGGCACAGTAGGCTGATGTGAGGTCTGATGGGGGCACATTCTGCTGATCTGAGGTCTGATGGGGGCACAATATGCTGATCTGAGGTCTGATGGGGCACATTCTGCTGATCTGAGGTCTGATGGGGGCACAGTAGGGTGATGTGAGGACTTATGGGGCACATTCTGCTGATCTGAGGTCTGATGGGAGTACAATACGCTGATCTGAGGTCTGATGGGGCACAGTAGGCTGATGTGAGGTCTGATGGGGGCACATTCTGCTGATCTGAGGTCTGATGGGGGCACAATATGCTGATCTGAGGTCTGATGGGGCACAATACGCTGATCTGAGGTCTGATGGGGGCACAGTAGGGTGATGTGAGGACTGATGGGGCACATTCTGCTGATCTGAGGTCTGATGGGAGTACAATACGCTGATCTGAGGTCTGATGGGGCACAGTAGGCTGATGTGAGGTCTGATGGGGGCACATCCTGCTGATCTGAGGTCTGATGGGGGCACAATATGCTGATCTGAGGTCTGATGGGGCACAAAACGCTGATCTGAGGTCTGATGGGGGCACATTCTGCTGATCTGAGGTCTGATGGGGGCACAGTAGGCTCATGTGAGGACTAATGGGGCACATTCTGCTGATCTGAGGTCTGATGGGAGTACAATACGCTGATCTGAGGTCTGATGGGGGCACAATACGCTGATCTGAGGTCTGATGGGGCACAGTAGGCTGATGTGAGGTCTGATGGGGGCACATTCTGCTGATCTGAGGTCTGATGGGGGCACATTCTGCTGATCTGAGGTCTGATGGGGTCACAGTAGGCTGATGTGAGGTCTGATGGGGGCACATTCTGCTGATCTGAGGTCTGATGGGGGTACAATACGCTGATCTGAGGTCTGATGGGGCACAATACGCTGATCTGAAGTCTGATGGGGCACAATACGCTGATCTGAGGTCTGATGGGGGCACAGTAGGCTGATGTGAGGTCTGATGGGGGCACAATACGCTGATCTGGGGTCTGATGGGGCACAATACGCTGATCTGAGGTCTGATGGGGGCACATTTTGCTGATCTGAGGTCTGATGGGGGGCACAATACGCTGATCTGAGGTCTGATGGAGGCACATTACGCTGATCTGAGGTCTGATGGGGGCACATTAAGCTTATCTGAGGTACGATGGGGGCAGGGGACTGTTAGTTTAGTGATGGGAAGTTTGGGAAGCCACTAAGTTGGGGCGCCCACTCAAGTATGTTTCGCCCCCCCTGTGCTGAACCTCTAGCTACGCCTCTGCTGGGCACGCTAGGAGTGGTAGTTTTGCAACAGCTGGAGAGCCACAGGTTGGCCATCCCTGACATAGAGGCCCACGCCAGTGTGTGACTTTGACACTGCATTAACTAAAGCTGTGTTCACACATGCGTTTTGGTTTCCATTTATAGTGCATGGAGGATACCATCGGTACCCAACAGTTTTCATCAGGGGTACATCAATTTCTGTGGTGTTTTCTGTCACTTTGATGTGAAAATTAGCACTCCATGCATCAGGGTGCTGTTGGGCTGCCCAATCCCCCTGAAGTAGCTGGCTTGTTCTGGTGGTCACTATGTGGTGCCACACCCAGCAGCATATGGACCCACTCTAAAGAGATTGTGGAGTCCAGCTTCTTAATTCCTCCAGGCAGTTCCTCCATAACTGTCAACCAGCCTAAGCAGCCTAACCAGCCCAACATTATAGGTTCTTCTGTACCATCAGGGAATTCCCTGCTAATCCAGCATTGTGACTTTTGCATTTGAATGTTGATTTAGCTGGAAGTTTCTTCTATCACTCACTTCCGGATGACTAGAATTGTCCTGAATCCATGCCAATGACTTCAGTAGTGTGAGAAGCCACATGTTTATCTATAGCCTCTTAATTCAGGAATAGAATTACTGTAATGAGAGACACTTATACAGCAGTATGAAAGATGTAATAGAAAAGATGATAACGATGATTTCTATGCCATTCAAGATCTATGGAAATCTGGGTGATCGCTGGGCACACACTGTTCCTGGCTTAAACTCTTCATTCTGTGGAATAATATATGACATGTTGTGATTTCCTGCACTGAGGTCATATAACAGAGCTTTATCGTTCTGCTATTAGCATCTAGGTGAGAGTCACTGGGCACAAAGCCCAGACCGGAGATGTTAATTCCATCATTTATCTCAAACTATTCTCCATGCCGGTCATCTAGTTGTTTTGGACCACTCTTCATTATAATCACAGAACACCACTTTCCAATCTCAGATTCCCTTTGCGGCTTTTCATATAAATGAAGGTGATTTGGAGTTTGGCTGGAGGATTTCCACGTCAGCTCCAGGCAGTCACTTTCCTGCAAAAGCTTCTAAAAGTCCCAGCATAAGAATGTAATGGGATGCCCACACAGGACATTTTACAGCTGCCATTAAAGAACATCCAGCAGTAAAACAATCAGCATAATGATCCTCTAAATGCTGGGTAGGAAACTCTTTTATTACTTTGTCCTCAATTTCATGTTATTCTCTGAAACTACAGCAGTGCTAAGACTAGTACAGAGTCTAAGGGGGTGAGGTTGTCATCGCACTTCCAGCGATACTCTTCTTCTTTGTGTGGTGCCAAATCATTAGAAGTATAGGTATGCATATGCTCAGACCACTTTCACAATGATACCACACACAGATTGGTTTCATTGAAAATACTTCAGATCCCCCAAGCAAGAGAGCGTTTATTAAAGAGACAGTCACTTAAATAGTAGGTATGACATAGACAAAAAGGGGTGTTACTTAGGCAGAGTGATTGGTTCTTTGACACAAGCTGAGTTCATTGGTTCATTTGAAAGAGGCAAATTCACATGTCTTAAAACAAAGAACGTGTTCACGTGACTCACATAGCTAATTAGCTGCCATCTAGTGGTCAAAGACGAGTAGTACAGGTTTTACAATATATATAAAAAAAACCTATCTCTCACAAGGTTGACACAAGGATTCAGGGAACACAGAGGAGGCCCTGCATCATGCCATGCCCCTCAGGCTTGAACTAGCTACAACACTTTGTGCCAATTTTGTCTGACACACAGTGTTCCTAAGAGTACAAAAAAGCCTTTTTTTTTTCAGAAACCACACCATTAGATGTGTCAAGTAACACCCTCATCCCCATTCACTTGAAAGTTGCAGTATCAGAAACAGCTCAAGAATGTTGCTGTTCCTGGAAAGAAACCTCTCTTTACAAATTCATGCATGATGATATTAAATTGATGCATTAAACATTTGTCCTAATCAAGGAGTCAGGCACCCTAAGTCCAGCACTGCTTTGTAGGGCCGATATTGTAGATATAGTAGTATACTTTGTGTCTTACACTCTAGTCACACAAAGAGCTGCATCAAGAACTGTTCTTACTGTTCTTACTGGAATTGAGTCCATAAGCAGCTCTTGTCTGCAGTCTACATTACCACAGTCTGTCCTGTGCGTCCTCTCTGTACTTCATGTCTCCTCATGAACTCCATTTACACAAAGATTCAGCTAAATATCATATTAAACTGTATTCAGGATCATATTCTCTGACAAGCAGAGCAGAGAGGAGGGTGAGGCAGCTCTTTATCTCAGTGTTGTGAAGTAACTTGTCCTGCTGTGTGATTAGGACAGGTTTTGTGAGTACTAATAGGATGGCGGCCATTTTGTTTCTCCTAATCATTGCTCCCCAGACAAAACGAGCCATTATAACTAATGAAAGGTATTTGGGAATATAATTATAATAAAGTAATATTTATGTATTTTCATTTTCTTAATTTCCAGAGAACCCCTTTAAAGAATAATATGGGCTCAGGGTAAAGACTTTGCAAGAGTGCAGAGATACTCACAAAGCATTTTGGGGTGTGTTACAAGTTCTGTGCACCCACGAACCACACTGCAAAGAACGGTAAAGCTGCCATTAAGTGTACCAAATACAGTAGTACCAAACATGTTACAGGTATGCATACTACTCCACCTCCTGACAACTCTCAAATTTCTGCAGCATCTAATCCCCTAACAAAACATGATAGGGGAAGGGGGGTGGTGGCCACAAGTTCAAGAATCAATTACTACCACAGTCTCCTCTTCATGCATTGAAGTATATGGGAAAGAGACCAGTCCAAAATGCTGCATCAAAGTGTGTCTAGTCAAAATCTAGCCAGAAGGGCAACCTAAAAAGCCATCAGAATGTATATCATTTTAGTTAATAAAGCAACAGGTCTCTAGCAAAACCTAAATTCTTTGATATATAAAGGTAAGCAATACCATATACCTTTAATACCTGCTTGTGTAGAGACTTTTGGCAGAAGGGCCACTGAGTCCATAGTTTCTTTATACCTTTTGCATACCTTTACCAAGTTTAATTGAATGTGACCAGATATCGTATGAAAGACACAAAATTCCTACTCCAGAAGTTGCACATCATCATCCCCACTTAAGGCATCTATCTAATGAAATTCTTCCTATGAATATGAATGCCGATATTTTGACCTACCGTACCTTGGAAGAAATATTCTGAGACTCCATAAAGTGGAGTCTTTATAAAGCCAACCATGTAGTGGTCCAGACTATGCTCCATACGCACAAAGACTTAATTCAGGCTGGGTAATTTTGTGAGATGTATTCTTAGATAAAAACCATCAACCATCTGAAGTTAACTTTAAACATGTGTTCAAAAATGGTTGCAGACCCATTATATGCCATACTCTGGTCATTACGAGGTTAAAGATAAGCCCTCTAACCTCATCCAAGTGCCAGATTTGATTCCTACTCCCTATGATGATGACTTAGAGAGATCAGTGTTTTGCAAAACACAAAATGACAACAAAGTAGCCTTGTCCATAGAAGACAATGAGTTTGTTAAAATAATTGGCAATGAGTTCTCCAAAGATGAATCTAACCACGTTAAAAGGATCAAGAAGTTCTCTAAATCTGAACAATGGCACTATGTCCCATCCCATATCCACCCTGCACATTGTCCAGCATCCTCTAGTATCTTCGAAAATTGTTCTTGTTTGACAGGTCCAGAGCTCCTGCTGAGCCAGATGAAAGAGATTTTCTGTTGAGGGAATTTTCAGTCTTGAAGACCCTGACAACGATCCAGAGATTCATCCTGAAGTTATTACTCCTGTCAACAAATTAAAATAGAAGTTTGGCTTGGGCTGTCAGCGATTCGAACGTCTCTCGAGATGGCTAAGGCTTATATGCGCCATTGCAAGGTTAGTTCACATTATCAAGTGCTATCGTACTGTGAACACTGATTGTTGCAGTTGGCATGTGTTATAAGCCTCTCTCTGCAGAGGACATTGCCCCATTTAAGTTAGTTGTGATACCTACTGTACAGCAAAGTGTCTTTGAGATAGAACTGAAATGTATACATGACAAGCAAAATATAAAAAAAAGCCCCATCCCCAACCTAAAACCAGTAATTGACAGTCATCATATGCTGAGGGTTGTGGTCACCTAACAGTGCCAGGTTGTGGTCACCTAACAGTGCCAGGTTAGAGGGTGTCATTATTCCTGACACGTTACCACACTGCTGATATGACATTATCATGAAAGCATTAAGCTACAAAGCAGACACTTTACTGAGAATGATTTAAGAGCTGAAAGCTATTGGACAGTAGGAGCATAAAGATAGAATGCCCATCTATTTCACCATTGCATTCAGTATCGCAAGTCATGGTGAAAATTGCAAAAAACAGCAAATGTCTGATTTGCCTGCAGATAGCACAAGTACTGAGCCACCGTTTACTTACGTGGGCCTGGATGTCACGCAGAGAGCAAACAATGGGTAGTGTTGTTGACATGCATGTGTACATATAGAAGTGATAGAATCCATGGACACTTCCAGTTTCATCAATGCATAAAGACAATTTCTGGCTGTCAGAGGACCAGTAAAACTATTGAAATTTGACTGTGGAGCCAACTTCATAGTTGCCTGTCAAGATTTGCAAATGAACTGTAAGCCATTTAAGGATTACCTCACTGACAATGGTTGCACATGGGTCTTTAACTCACCCCATGCTTATCATATGGGCGGTTCATAGGAAACTTGATGTTGGGGTTCCTCAGGGTTCAGTCCTAGGTCCTCTACTCTTTTCTCTACACAACCCCTATCGGACAGACTCTCAGTAAATTTGGCTTTTAGTACAATCTCTATGCTGATGACACACACTTCATCCTCTGACATCACCCCTGCTTTCCTCCAAAACACCAGTAATTGTCTGGCAGCTGTCTTTAACATCTTGTCCTCTCTGTATCTCAAAAACTGAACTTGTTGTCTTCCCCTATCTACAGTGCCTTGCGAAAGTATTCGGCCCCCTGGAACTTTTCAACCTTTTGCCACATTTCAGGCTTCAAAATTTTAAATTTTTGGTGAAGAATCAACAACAAGTGGGTCACAATTGTGAAGTGGAACAAAATTTATTGGATCATTTAAACTTTTTTTGTAATAATAAAACTGAAAAGTGGGGCTTGCAAAATTATTCGGCCCATTTACTTTCAGTTCAGAAAACTCACTTCAGAAGTTCATTGAGGATCTCTGAGTGATCCAATGTTGTCCTAAATAACTGATGAAGATAAATAGAATCCACCTGTGTGTAATCAAGTCTCCATATAAATGCACCTGCTCTGTGATAGTCTCAGGGCTCTGCATCCTGAAGACCAAGGAACATACCAGGCAGGTCCGTGATACTGTTGTGGAGAAGTTTAAAGCCGGATTTGGATACCAAAAGATTTCCCAAGCTTTAAACATCCCAAGGAGCACTGTGCAAGCGATCATATTGAAATTGAAGGAGTATCAGACCACTGCAAATCTACCAAGACCCGGCCGTCCCTCTAAACTTTCATCTCAAACAAGGAAAAGACTGATCAGAGATGCAGCCAAGAGGCCCATGATCACTCTGGATGAACTGCAGAGATCTACAGCTGAGGTGGGAGAGTCTGGGCAACAATCAGTCGAACACTTTACAAATCTGGCCTTTATGGAAGAGTGGCTAGAAGAAAGCCATTTCTCAAAGATATCCATAAAAAGTCTCGTTTACAGTTTGCCACAAGTCACCTGGGAGACAGACCAAACATGTGGAAGAAGGTGCTCTGGTCAGATGAAACCAAAATCGAACTTTTTGGAAACAATGCAAATGGATATGTTTGGCGTAAAAGCAACACAGCTCATCACCCTGAACACACCATCCCCACTGTCAAACATGGTGGTGGCAGCATCATGGTTTGGGCCTGCTTTTCATCAGCAGGGACACGGAAGATGGTTAAAATTGATGGGAAGATGGATGGAGCCAAATACAGGACCATTCTGGATGAAAACCTGTCTCTAGATGTGCAAAACTGATAAAGACATACCCCAAGCGACTTGCAGCTGTAATCGCAGCAAAAGGTGGCGCAACAAAGTATTACTGCAAGGGGGCCGAATAATTTTGCACGCCCCACTTTTCAGTTTTATTATTACAAAAAAGTTTAAATGATCCAATAAATTTCGTTCCACTTCACAATTGTGACCCACTTGTTGTTGATTCTTCACCAAAAATGTAAAATGTTTTATCTTTTTTTTGAAGCCTGAAATGTGACAAAAGGTTGAAAAGTTCCAGGGGGCCGAATACTTTCGCAAGGCACTGTATGTCTTGAAGAAGTCACTGAAGAGATCTGGCTTTAGGTTACTTCTAGGCTGTTATCAAAGTGGCTTCCTAGAGATGAGCGAGCATGCAGTGGATACAGATCCCTGTGTAGAAGTTAAAAGGTGAAAACTAGAGATGAGCTTTACATGCATACTAATTTATAAAATGCGTATGCATTAGTGTACATACTAAAATATGCGTATGAATTAGCGTGCAGATTTGAAAAAGCGCACACAAATTCCACCCGAGCATGCTCGCTCATCTCTAGTTTTCACCTTTTAACTTCTACACAGGGATCTGTATCCACTGCAGGGAACCTACTAGGCTGCTACATCTTGAAGTAGTCTCTGTTCAGTAAAAGCTGATCTATGTGGGTCAAACAATGCTAGTGTGCAGCACCAAAAAACAGGCCTCAGCCCTTCTACTCTGTAATAATCCATAGCCTTTCTAAGAATGTTATGCCTGAAATCAGTTTGGCATATCCTTGGTCATAATGATGGGTGATGGTATTGTGTATTTTGTGTAGGTGGAATGTGTTTGGGGTGTGATTTATGATCAATTTGCAGTTTGACTGGAAGGTGAGTGCAAGATTGAATGGAGATAGAATAATCATTTACACCTACGCCACACACTGTGATGTTGTGTATGTGGCAATAAAATCTAAAATACAAATAGGTGTATGTGCAGTTTGTAGATACAAATAGGTATATACAGTGTGCAGTTTATAAATATTGATATGCTGTGAATACCTTTTATGTTTTCAGTATTGGAGTGGTACCAACTAGTTGGCAAAAATGCAAATCTGACTCAGTCTGTTGTCACCTTGCATGGTTAACTATTGACTAGAGTGGGATTGCAGCTGGATCAGTCATGCCATGTTTGTAAGTAGAAATATCAATGAAACGCAATCAGTATCTTATTCCTTCCATTCTCATTTATTTTATTGTCTGCTTTGGCATTAAATAATCAATATGTGCTGGTGAACTCACTGACGTTATGTATTAACTTTATCTCTAGACACAGTGCAGCAGTAGCACAAGAATGTGGGATTTATTATTAGTAGTCGATGGTTCTGTGATGCAGTCGTTCCCAATTACCCCACCAATCCTTGCAGCGAGGTATCCAGCACACTTCCTGTACTACAGGTATAGATGTGCAGCGACCCTCAGGAGAGGTTGGGATCAGAGGAGTGGTAGTTGATATGCTGGTGGTAGTGGTACTCACAGGTGACAGTGGCAATCTTCCTCCGGTATTCACTGGAGTGCGGTGACTGGAGCATGGACCTTTTCTTTCTCAGGGCACACCGTAGTATAAGGTCTTCTTCGTGCTGGTAGTTAGGGTGCTATCAATGGAGTATGATGGGGCAAGTCAGGAGTGCGGATGCAGTAGCATGTGAATGGTGTACACGATCAGGTGTCAGCCATACCATTCATTGCGGGGGAAATTTGATATTAAATACTGACCATTAAAAGGAATGCCACATAAGGCTTGGATAGGCCAGGTCCACAAGAGAGGACTGCTCTCCTCATAGAAGGACATCACTTCTATGATATCTGTCCATATATTTTAAACAATTTTTTTTAACAAAATGTGTAGAGGTTATAGTGATGTCATCATGAGACAGCCAATTAAAGTATGGATTTGGATGGTATGATATCTCTGTAATGTCCCAATGACAAGAATAAGTGGCTAGAGCACATACTACGACGCACTGTCATGGAGAGAGACAGGAGAGGAGACATTGTAGGGGCTTTCCAGGGAGAATTTGTATTTAAGAAAACAGGTCAGAACATGTTAAAAATAACAAAATAGCATTACTCAACCCGTGATCCCCAGTCCTAATGCTGCTCTACCCTTCCTGTCCCAGCTAGACACAGCCAGAATTGATAGAAAAGGCCCACTCAACATTTTAGTTGGTAAATTTGTTCCATGTAAGCCACCCTCAAGAACACCCATAAACTAACCAGGCCCACCTACTTATGGGTGAGGCTAACTTACTAACTTGCGGAGACAGTCTCTGAAAATTAATAATAGTCCCTGCAAATTCAAGACTATCAACTATGCATTTGCTGAGTTGGGTTACCACCAAAGCCAGGGACTGGCTCAGCAGGGGGGCAGATGGTACTATTATTCTAATAATACTAATTATTTAACATGTTCTGGCCCAATTTTTACAATAAGCATTCTGGAAATTCTGGAAAGACTTTTAACATTTTCATAATCATCAAGTGGCCATTTATCACTTCTGATTGTTGATCTTTAAAGCGGTTGTCCGTCTTTGGGACATTTTTAACTTTGGCTAGCAGCATGTTGTACCTGTTGGAAAAATCACACTCACATGCTCCCTGATGCTCTGTTCTGATCAATGGCATCATTCACTGGTCCCCTTCCTGTAAACTTCTGAATAGATGTGCTACACTGCAGCTTAAGACTGGCCTCAGAGGTAATGTGTCCTCCAAGCAGCAAGTGACCCAGAAGTAATGCTCCACTTGGTGACATGTCACAGTCATTGGTCAGTCATTGTAACAGAGGTCAGTCATTGTAACCTTCTGCACCATCTGTTCAGAAGGTTACAGGACAGAAAGATTACTGAAGGGAGCCAGAGTGTTCATAAATATGGCCGATACCCAGTCCTTTTAAATCATCTTCAAGGTTGTCCTTCCATTAATTATTACCCTGTATTGTGAACATAAATTTGTGAGTCCCTTTTATTGAGTGGACAACATTCCCGTCACACACATCTATGTCAATACGAAGAATTTGTTTTTGAAATGGGATTTAGATGAATCCTGCGTTCCGAGATTTGATCAAGATGCTGCCCAGAAAATGCATCTCTGACATCCATTACTCATAACTTCATTACCGTTTAATTTAATCACCAAATGTCATCCAAATGCCACTTTCTTTGGAGCTGCACTGGAGATTTACCTATTTATTCTAAATTTAATATGAATTTCTCATTATTCTGACATTTCAGGGTTTTATATTGCAATTTATTTTATGATCCTTGACAACCTGAAAATGAGCCCTGATACCACCATGACATGCATGATTATAAGGGCCCATGTTTGTCCTCTAAATCCTTGATGCTGCATACAGTATAATGCTTAATGTATATCTCATTAAAGGGGAACTCCTTTGGAGGAAGTCTACCCCAGGAAATCTTCCATTCTGCTGATTCCTGGTCCCATCCTTAGTTTGAAAAGTCTATTATTCATATGAACATGGTTTGTCCTACTCAATGAGGCTAAGGCTATATAACTAGCTCTTGGGTCCCACAATTTCCTGAAAATAAAAAACAAGGCCTGTCCTCTAAAATGTATGCCATTTGACACAATTCAGTCATACTTCCAGACAAAAAAAATCATTCATCACTGCACCAAATTTCTGCATTTTTCTCTAAACCTGTTAATGTCTGATCATTCAAGAACTTGAAGAGCTGCAATCTGGTAAACTTCTGAGCCTACAAAGCACTTCCCTCTCAGTCATGTGCATTCTGTTTCCTATGGGGAGCAGCAAGTTATGTACACTTTGTACAAGGGTGAAGAGAGAGATGATGAGTTCATAAAGTGCTGGAGTAGCCATCCCAAGGCCCAAGCTATAGGGAGTGCACAAAGGGCATGTGACCCCAGGCCATCAGCATCCATGATCCCCAGGCTGGGGTTTTTGATAAAGTTAAATCAACTAGATCTGAAGATTTTTGGCTCAAGTGGGTGCAAGAGAACCTTTGGCTCCATGCCCTACTGTCCTTGTAGTACCTAGACATTTCTTGTTTCAATGTCTGTAATAACTACTTGAGCTCACAGCCACAAGTTAGCAATGTTTTGTGCATGCATTTGTGTAGATCTCCTTTGAGGAAACCGGTTAATAAAACATTAGAAAGATTCAGCTTTCCACAGAACAGAAGACATTCTGATCAGGTGTTTTGAAACATCTGATGACTTGGCATGTCAAATGCCTTGAAAATGAGAACTGTGTGTGAACCTCCTGCAGATATATCTTACACCGTACGGTTCCCCCAGCGCTCCCCTCCTCCCGCTGTTCCTGATACTAAGATCTTATTTTAAGTTGGCATTGGCAAAAAGCTTCAATGTATTCTCATTGTAGTTATTGTCTTTGATGATGCAGGAACCACCATTAAATAAACTAAAGCTTAACATGGCAAATGTTCATCATGTTTAGTGTTGTAAGAAGAATAGCATCATAATTATTTCAGTGTTATTATATACAGCTGCCACCTGCTGCAATTATATCAGAACTGGGCTTTGAAGGGGAAGTGAAGGATTAGTGGGGAATAACCTGAGAATCTACACAACCATAGCGTCAAACAAATGTGCAAATTTGGTCTCCACAAGATGTTCTCAGGTTCTTTTGACGGGGGTCATAATGTATATGCTGTGGATGTTCCCAACTAATAATGATTTCAAATTTGCAGCATGTCAGTTTATGCTGCAAATCTTACCCTTTAGGTATCATGCACGCAACTGTATGTATTTTGTGGTCCGCAAACTGTAGATCCACAAAATACGGATACCAACCCTGTGCAACCCGCACTTTCCTCGGTCCCTATTATAGAAATGCTTAATCTTGTATGCAAAACAGACAAGAATAGGACATGTTCTATAATTTGTGGAATGACGCACGGATGCGGACAGCACACGGATGACATCCATGTGCTCTCTGCATTTTTTGTGGCCCTATAGAAATGAATGGGTCCACCTCCAAACCATGTAAAATACGGTCATGTGCATGAGGCCAAACAGTGAGTTCCGCTGCAAATCCACAGTAAAATGCCACAGACTTGTCTAATCCCACTGTCGAAAAATGTTACCCCAGTTTTATGCCATCCTCCTACTGGAGCGATTTTGCTACTTTATTTGCTGCTTTAAAAAAAATTCCCAGTGATAAATCATGCATGAAACTAATGAGAAGTGGTGAGGTTAGCGTAAAATGAAGTTGCAAGTTTTAGACCAAAACAGGACAGTGCCAGTATTCACAACTTTTCTGGGCTAGTTGTGCACCAGTTTCATACATTCCCCCATGAAGTCTTAAAATTAGCCAGAATTATAACAGTGGCTCAGGTTGTAAGATAAACCTGGTGCATCTGTAGACTGCATGTTTAAAAATGTAACTTTTACTTGGCTTATTTTCTTTGAGATTTTCATGCCATAAATTTTGAAGCAAAAATGTCTCATTTTAGGACATGCCTCCTTGTCAAATGTGGCATAACATCATGGTACAAACGCAGCGAGCCCTTCAGGAGCTGGTGCAGAGGATGGGAGTGGTAGTAGCCCTGATGAAGTGTTGTGTCTCCCTCCCTTAGGCCATTGCTCCCTGGGGTTCTGTGTAGTGAAAGTGTAGATTGAAGACTCAGGCCACAAGTAAATTTATAACAGTCTCTGTTAGTACAAAATATACAAAGTGCAGTTAGTCTGGCACTAGTTGAGGTGATATGGTGGCTGATTGAATGGCAATAGGTTGGAACTAGCAAGAACTTGTAGATATAGGTGTTCAGTGTAATACTTATTGTTAATGTTTATCTGACCTAATGATTGTGCGGCCAGCCGCTCCATTAATTTCTATGGGAGATCCAGAGAAAGCCAAGTACAGTGCCCCGGTTCAGGGGCCCCGTTCTCGTGATCAGTGGGGATCCCAGCGGAAGGAACTTCACCAATCTAATAGTTATCCCCTATCCACAGGATAGGGGATAGCTTGTAACAACCAGAATAAACCTTTAAAGAGCTTCTCCGGTCATTTCTTCTAATTAGCTCTTGGCACTAACCTGCAGAGGGAAGATATTTCACATAGTACTTACCCCCCCCCCCCCCTCTATCCCTGATGCTGCCATCTGCTCTGAGCTTATGCACCCTACAGGCTCTCTTGCTCAGGTCCTGAGCAGAAGTGTCGGCTTCTTTTCTTGTTCAACTGCATTAAGCTAAACAGGAAAATAAACAGTCACTGCCTGATTTGACCCGTGCCTGTTTACTGTATTGATCCTACACTTCCTGCCCTGACCTCAAACCCAACGTATTGCACATACTCTACCAGCCCTGACCTCAGCCTGTCACTGACGGATTCTGCCTGACCCTTTGGTACCCTGCACCAGTGTCTCTGACCCCCATGGGTCAGCTGTTAACCACACAGAGACTACTCCAGGAGGTCGCAGCCTGGAGGCTCCCCTGTAACAAAGTCCAGATACCTGTATACAGATTAAAAGGTGAATACCAGGGGACTGCCTGGATAATGGCTTTAGGATTAGTCCAAACTCAAATCAGTTGGTTAACACAGGGTTTCCACACCCACTGCCATAACACACACATTATTAAGTAAAAAACGTTTTCAGGGGTGGCTATTCACTCGTATCACCAGCTGCTTTTGCATCTTGACACATACGTTTATGCAGATCTTCACCCAATAGTAATATGCTGCCACAGCCGTGACCTTCTTCTCTAATCTAACAGATTAAACTCTCATCCAGCCTTGATTATTGCCATAATTAATGCTACCCTCCAGTGAGTGATCTATGGCATCTCAGTTCTCTATGCAAATCAATTAATTTATTTCATCCCTCTCCTGCAGCTGCCATCATCTCTCACTGTCTAGATTACATCCCAATATGTATTTATGATGTTGTTTAGGCTGTAGATGAATATGTGGGGTGTTGAGATGAGTGTAGCATCATTAGCATATTAATCTTGTGTTTAATGCTTATTAAAACATATGGACAGTGTTAAAAGAGTTGTACAGGAGTAGGAATGCCACTTTAAGGGGTAATTAAAGGGGTATTCCCATATCAGAATGGGCCCCTTCTCCTGCCTGGAAGTGGTGGGAACTACAGGAACAGCTGAGCGGGCTGTGCTATACTGATTCCGTAGCTGAAGTCTGTCTAAATTTAGACCCCAGACCAACCCCTAAATTAAGACCCCAGCTACAGGAGCAGTGTAGCACAGCATGCTCTGCTGTTCTTGTAGTCCCCATCACTTCTAGCTGCCACTTCCAGAGACCCATCCTAGGATGGGAATACCCCTTTAAATGGTGACACTGGCCCTATAACTGAAATGGAACTGCTGGTGGCTGACGGCAGTGAACTACAAAATTTTGTTGCTGCTGTACCCGTGTGGAAGATGCCAGGGCAGAGGACGCAGAGGTTGGAGTAGAGGACCTTGAACACTACAGTGCATCCCCGTAAGACCATTTAGATAATGCTGCTGCCATTCCCTGGCAGCAATATGGGTTTGTTCAAGCAGCAGAATCTCCAGACCTTTGAGGAGTCAAAGGCTATGGGTACATTTGGTGGTAATTTTTGATCCTTGCATTTTACTAATTTTGAACCACAATCTTTTTTTAATTGATCTTTATTAAAATTTTACAAAAGTTCTACGGCTTTCAGTTTCACTACATCTACAGACTATTGCTCTCTGCTTCACACTAAGGGGGCATACACACGAGTAGTGTATTGCGTTCTTCAGCAGGAACAAGGAAGTTGGTCAGAGTTGATGGGAAGATGGATGGAGCTAAATACAGGACAATCCTGGAGGAAAACCTGGTAGAGGCTGAAAGACTTGAGACTGGGGTGGAGGTTCACCTTCCAGCAGGACAATGACCGTAAACATACAGCCATTGCTACAATATAGGGTGACCAGATCTGAGTTTCCTAAAAGGAGGACACCTTTTTTTCCCGGGGGGAGGGGGGGGGGGTGATCATTACATATACCCCAGGGAATGGCGACCCGAACTTCCCTTTATTATTTTCCGTTATAACATGGTTATAACAGAAAATAATAGTTAAAATGGCCTTTCGGGGTTAAAAATAATAAAAAAACCTCACATTTTCCGCTTGTTTGCGCAGCCGGTGTCTTCTTTCTTCTTTCCCATGCAAAAGGACCTTTGGTGACGTCAGCGCTCACGTGGTGAGCGAGCTGACATCACCAAAGGTCCTTTTGCAGGGGAGAGAAGAAAGAAGACATCGGCTGCGCAAACAAGCGGAAAAGGTGAGGTTTTTTTATTATTTTTAACCCCTAAAGGCCATTTTAACTATTATTTTTTGTTATAACCATGTTATAACGGAAAATAATAAAGGGAAGTTCGGGTCATTTTAACAGTTAAAATGATTTTGTTCGACTGCCTCAAACAGTTTGAGGCAGTCGCACAAAATCACGGACGATTTTGAAATTCCCCCCGGACATTTTTTTAGGTCCCAAAAGTAGGACATGTCCGGGAAAAAAAAGGAAGTCTGGTCACCCTACTACAATAGAATAGTTTAGATCAAAGCATATTTATGTGTTAGAATGGCCTAATCAAAGTTCAGACCTAAATCCCATTGACAATCTGTCTCAGGACTTGAAAATTGTTCTTTACAGACACTCTCTATCCAATCTAAATGAGCTTGAGCTATTTTGCAAAGAAGAAAGGGCAAGAATTTCAGCCTCTAGATGTGCAAAGCTGGTAGAGACATACCCCAAAAGACATGCACTAAATCGTGCAGGGCAAGGGCTTTTTCTGGAGATCCAGTGATGTACCAGGCTCTAGGTAAGATAGAAGGAGGCTTCTGTCTAGGAATGAGCCTGGTGATGTCATCAGCACTAATGGCTTTAGTGCTGCCCTAGCCTGTAAAACGACTAGGGCAGCACTAAAGCCCGCCCATCAGCGCCGGTGATGTCACCGGGAACACTGCTAGGCAGAAGCATCCACCTTGCAGTGTAAAAATGTAAACAAAAAAGCACTTGCCCTGTGCAATAAACTGCAGGGCAAGGAAGAGCATTGGAGCATGAAATGCTTCGATGCTCATGTCAGAGGAACTGAGTGGGGGATGAAGGGGATGTGTCCGAGTTCAACTCTGAACCTGGACAACCCCTTTAACTTTCTCTACATGATAAATGCAATTTGCTGACACGAGACAACCCCTTTAATACAAAGCAGTTACTAATGTATTGTGATTCTCCATATTGCCTCCTTTGCTGGCTTGATTGATTTTAAAATGCCAGTCTTAATAAATGTGCTTCTAAGTGTTTAGGCACCCACTTCATAAATGAGATGCAATGTGGTTAAATATAAAGTTATATATCTGGGTTCTAATAATCTACTTGGATTTTATGTCCTTGGGGGAATAACAATGGCAGAGTCATCTATAGAGAAGGATTTGGGTGTACTTGTAAATGTCAGACTAGATAACAGCATACAATGTCCTTTAGCTGCTTCTGAGGCGAGCAGGTTATTGCCATGTACCACTTTACAAAGCGCTGGTGTGGCCTCATCTGGAATATGTGGTTCACTTCTGGGTGCCAGTTCATAGAAAGGTTACCATGAAGCTGGAAAAAGTTCAAAGAAGAGCAGCTTAACTGATAAGGGGCATGGAGAGCCTTAGTTACAGCATGAGGAAAGATTAAAAGAATTAAATTAATTTAGTCTTGAGAAGAGTCGTCTGGGGGGGGTCAAGACTTCTTCACCATAAAAACTTTGAATCTGTGATACAGTCTACCTCAGGATGTGGTCACAGCAGGAACATTTGACAGTTTTGAAAATAGTTTAGGCTGAGTTCACATCAGCGTTCAGCCTTTCTGTTCTTCTGCTCAGTTATAGGAGCAGGAGAACGGAATGGATGGATACAGCGCATAACTGAGACGAATGGAGCCTACGGACCCCATAGACTATAATATAAACAAAAGTCCTGCACGCACAACGTTTGTCTCCACTTCAAAAATCTTCCTCTGAGTGGAAACCTAACGGACCCCATTATAGTCCATAGTGGGGTCCGTAAGCTCAGTTCGTCTCAGTTATGTGCTGTATCCGTCTTTTACGTTCTCCTGCTCCTAAACGGAGAAGAAAAACAGAAAGGCTGAATGCTGATGTGAACTCAGCCTTACATGATTTCATAGAACAGAACAATGTTAACATTTATGTAGATGTATAGAATTATTTTGTTGATCTGAATGTTGATCTGGTCTCATCGTCACTTAAGGTTGGGTAGGAAAAGTCTCCTTTTTATGACAGATTGTTATGGAATCCTAGATGCCTTCAGAGGCAGTTTTTTATGATTGCATTCTTCTTTTCTTGGGCTAAAACCCTTATTCGACTTGGTCTTCATTAAAAATTTTCAACAGTTTGTCTTCTACAGATTTCAGTTTCACTGCAGAGAACTACCCCCAAGGACCAATCTGTAGCTCTTGTCTCTAGTTCCCTGACGCCTCATAAACACTCACTTAATCTGAATTCTTTAAAATGATAAAACCTCAGTTTAAATTAGTATTTGAATGAGCTGTGAGGGAAATGGAGATAAGGACTACAGACCAGGCTGTCAGAGCACCCGAAGGAGAAGCAACTGCAGATGCAGTGAGACTGAAGGCTGTAGAAAACAAACTGTTGACCATGTTTAATAAAGACTAATTGGAAAAACATTTTTTAGCCCAAGAATTAGAATGCCATAATAAAAACATGGTGTTCATAACCTTTAATGGGAATTTGTCACCAGTGACCTTCCAATTCAACTGTTTGCATAGATCCATAGCAATGGATTACCTGATTGATACACTGTTTTTCTATTGCTGATCCAGGGCTCCATTCTCAAGTTATGATACTTTTTCTTGCAATGAGGGAATCACCATTGCTTTTATTGTACACAAACTCCACTCATTTCTGTGGCCAGCCCCTCCCTGGCTGCTTTGCCATTGCCTGGACCTGTTAATCAAAAAAGCCAGGGAGTGGCTGGCCACGGAAATGAGTGGAGTTTGGATGCAACAAGTGCATCGATTACCCCCTCATTGCACCAGAGACCTAATTTACATATTAAGAAAAAGTATAATAATGGCCAGCGTCCTCGTATCCCTAGCAACGCAGGGGAGGGGAGGACCCGTCAAGGCACGCTTCACAAGCGCAGCCGGCGTCCTCTATCTCCTGCACAACAAGCAGCAGGGGAGCTGAGCGCTGATGCCAATGAGTCGGCACTCAGGTGTATTGAGGTTTCTGATCTGGGTCATGTGACGCTGGCCACGTCACGTGACCCATCTGCTGGGCCTATTTAAACAGGCAGCCTGCTCGCCACAGGTTGCCTGTGATTGGTCTTTTTACCTGAGCTTGCGATTGTGAACTGCTGTGACTACTGTACTCCGGGGCGTAGCTAAAGGCTTATGGGCCCTGGTGCAAGAGTTCAGCTTGGGCCCCCCTTCCCTTAGTGCTCTGTGTGTCTTCTTATGAGACACAAGGGTCTTTGGGCCCCCTCAGGCTCCTGGGCCTGGTAGTGACTGCTACCTCTGCACCCCCTAAAGCTACGCCTCTGACTGTACTTGACTTCGGCTTGTGAATTTTACTTTGTCCTTGTCTCATTCTTTTGTACTTTGTTACCTCTTGGCTTTGACCTGGGCTCGTGTGTTTAACCTTGCTCCTGTTTGTTCCTCTGGTGTTTGACGTGACTTCCTGGTTTCACCTCGGCTCGGCGATCTTCTTATATTGTGTGTGTTCTGTCTTTGTTTATTGTTTTCTCCTGTTTATTCCCCTCCCTGTATGCCCCAGCACATACCTAGGCTAGGGACTGTCGACTAGTTGTACGCCATTGCCTAGGATGGGCTGTGCAAGTAGGCAGGGTCAGTGGTGGGCTTGAGTTCAGGGCTGCACATACCCCTGAATTGTGACAGCTTTCACACTAAAGTCATTGAGAGCAGTGATACAGTTACCAGCTCTGTCCAATACATAGTGTAGGGAACTGTGTTGTTCCGATGCCAGAGCTATGAGGTAGAGGTAGTAGCTGATTGGTGGGGGTGTGGGCTGTCAGACCTCCAGCAATCTAATATTGATGGCCTGTCCCAAGGATAGTCCATCAATATCAAAATCCTGGACAACCCCATTAAAGCTGCCCATACAGTATGCAATCCGACAACAGGAGTCGGATGTGGATAAACACTAATTGCTGAGATGCACCTGTACTTGCCGTCCTGCACCTATACATGCTATTTGAAACAAATAACATGTAAAGGTGCGACTTGGAAAGTATGAGTGCAGCCCAACAATGTGTATCCCGCACCTGGACCACATTGTGCACGGGCAGTCTTAAGGGGTTATCCATTCAGAAAAACTATTTTCATACCCTGTATTAGGGAGTTTTGAATTAATAGAAGGGGGTTCAGACAACCCACTGATTTGAATGGGCACTGAAATTTCTCTGTGGTAGAACTGTGAGGAAATTGAATAGAGATGAATGAATCCATTGTAAACTATCATTGGCTTTGACCCAAATTTTGTAAAAATTTGAAGTGAATCTGATTCTGAATTGTTGTGGATGCGATTCGGGCAAATTTAAGATAAAATATTTTTTAAAAAGAGAAACATTTCCCAACAGCTGATTGCTGGGGCACAGCACAAGGACACTTTGTGATTAGCTTACCATCATTAGTCCTTTTGCACAAGTAGGGATTGTCCAAAGTGGAGAACTCTTATACTGAAATTACTCACAGCATTCTTCATGACATCATTGTGTGGCCTCATTACTTTGAACTCTACATACTATATGTAACATTTGTTTTTGAGGTCTGTGACATATTTTTAGGTGTTTTTCCCATACGCATCTTTTTAGTACTAAAAAGTTGCCAGGAAAAGATTATGTTTTAAATGTTAGAAAATAAATAATTACTGACTGATTTAGTAAATCTCCCTCATTATCAGTTGCAGATCACGCACCTGCTATGAAGACCAGGGAGGGGGACCTGGCACTGAACTGCTTGTCCTGTTCTGACATAGATTCGCTGCATTTTCTGGCAGCCACCACTAGAGGGAACTCAAAACAAATTGGGTTATTTATCAAACTGGTGTAAAGTAGAACTGGCTTAGTTGCCCATAATATAGAGAAAAAGAAAAAAGTAGAGGATTATATCCCAAGATAGAAGAATTTTCTTCTCAAAGAATAAAATATAGTGTAGGGAATGGTGCCAAGGGAGAAACAAACTATACGTGGTTATTTATTATTTGGTGGTATAGGATTGAACTCAAGTAAAGTCTAGTGGTTGGATAGAAAATGGGATCGAGAAGGCCGCTCAGTTCCAGGGACATAGGCCCCAGCATAAACACACATAATTCAATGGATAAAATCCAAGCGTTAATAAAAGATTATTGATGAAGACGCTGATGATTGAGGCTGACATCAATTCTTGACATTCTACAAGCGAACCTCGGCGGGGGAGGTGGACCTGTCGGTGTCTTGAGCTTATCCCTCAGGCCGCTCCCCGGTGAAGTAAGTGAACACAAATTTATGGTACACGCAATTTTTAATTCGTAATTTTAAATCTTGATTTTAACTAGTGTTGATCAAGCATCGAGCATCCAAGCACAATGGAAGTCAATGGGAGAACCCAAGCACTAAACCAGGCACCCCCTGCTCTGAAGAGGGGAGGGTGTCTGGTTCATAGGGAATAAGGAAAGCTGAGAAAATGGTGGAAACACCACTGAAATGGTTTGGGAAGAGCATGGGGAGGATGTCTGGATGCATCTTGGACTCCCAAGTTGCTGCTGGGAACGATGTTGTCCGAGTATTACGCCACTTTTATGGAATGACAATAATACCCCCCAAAACCAAATATAACATTGATTTTAGAGGAAATATTGTTAGGAAACATATTTACTTGTACATAAAGTGCAAGTGCTGCCAAAAATTACAAGGAAGAGGCACTCCGATACAACCGGTATATCACATAAAGGAGGGCCTCATTTACATTGTGGTACAATTGTTCATGTCGTGGGACTCCTACACTCATAAAGCCTATGCGCAAAGTGAAAGGGCTGCCATAAATTACAAGGAACAGGCACTCGAATACACCCTTTATTACGCATAAAGGAGGGCATCAGACACATCCTTGAAAAATTAGGATTGATGGCCTGCTGCTGACACTCAAAAACATTAAGGGTGAGGGTCTGCTGCTGAGCTGACCATCTATAAAATTATGTGTGAGGTCCTGCTGCTGAGCTGATTGTCTAAAAATTTACGGGTGAGGGCCTGCTGGTGACCGTCTTAAAAATTAGTGGTGAAGGCCTGCTGGTGACCATCTTAATAATTAGTGGTGAGGGCCTGTTGGAGAATGTCGAGGGCAGCCTAATAAGCAGTTTCATATGATGGAGGATGAGGAGGAAGAGGACAAGAAGAGGAAGGGGTACATGGGAATATAGTGCATTCAATACACCCTAAAAGCCACATTTAAAGTTCCTTCATGTTAAGCCGCTTTCCTCTGGTGTCGTAGAGAAGTCAGGGGCTATCCAGGCCTTGTTCATTTTAATAAGCATCAACCTGTCAGCATTTTCAGTTGACAGGCGGATGCGTTTATCAGTTATGGCCCCAGCTGCACTAAATACCCGCTCGGACAAAACGCTGGCGGCAGGGCAGGCCAGTACCTCCAAGGCCAGAGCGTCAGTTCGTGCCACGTGTCCAGCTTAGACACCCAATAATTATATGGCACAGAGGGATCGCTGAGGACATTGACACGGTCAGCTAGGTACTCCTTCACCATCTTCCAAAACTTTCCCCTCCTTGTGACACTAGGCCGCTCATCAGGGTGAGGGTTCTGGCGGGGTGTCATGAAACTGTCCCAGGCCTTGGAGAGTGTCAATTTTTCTACAAGGGCCTTCTGGTATTGCACCATTTTGCTAGTCTTCTCCACCAGAGGAATAAGAGATGAGAAGTTCTCTTTGTAGCGAGGGTCGAGAAGGGTGAACAACCAGTAATCGGTGTTGGATGAAATGCGTATAACGCGAGGGTCACGGGAAAGGCAGCATAGCATGAAGTGAGCCATGTGTGCCAGAGTCCCAACAGACAAGGCTTCACTCTCTTCATCAGGAGGATGACTCTCAATCTCCTCGTCCTCTTCCTCCTCTTTGCCCCATCCACGCCAAAGAGATGGTGCAAACCTGCTATGGGTACTACCCTCTGTAGCGGTGGCAACAGTCTCCTCCTTCTCCTCCTCCTCCAATTCGCGCTGAGAAGACGAACCGAGGGTGGTCTGGCTATCACCCTGTGTGGGGTCTTCCCCCATTTCCACCTCTTCCACATGCAAAGCGTCCACCTTTATTGTGAGCAGTGAGCTTTTTAGTAGACACAGAAGTGGGATGGTTACGCTGATAATTCCATTATTGCCGCTCACCATCTGTGTAGATTCAGTTGCGTAAAACCTTACAGAGGTCAGACATCATTGCCCCCTCATCGCTTGTGAAGAGCAGAAGCTGACTGGAAAGGCGCCGACCGTGTAGCAGCTGGTATTCCACTACAGCCCTCTGCTGCTCACAAAGCCTGCCCAACATGTGGAAGGAGGAGTTCCAGCGTTGGTCACACAGCAGTGGGTGAGCTGGAAAGTACAAGCGCTGCTGTAGCATTGCCAGACCGTCTAAAGCTGTAGGTGACTTTCGGAAATGTGCACACAGGCGGCGCACCTTCACCAGTAGCTCAGGCAATTGGGGTAGGTTTTCAGTAACCGCTGAACCACTAAGTTGAAGACATGGGCCAGGCATGGTATGTGTGTGAAGTTTCCCAGCTCCAAAGCCGCCACCAATTTGCGGCCGTTATCAGACACAACCATGCCTGGCTGTAGGTTGACTGGAGAGAGCCACAGCTCAGCCTGGTCCCTTATACCCTGCCACAGCTCTGCGGCGGGGTGCTGTTTGTCACCTAGGCAAATAAGTTTCAGCACGGCCAGTTGTTGCTTCCCGACTGCTGTGCTACACTGCTTTCAGCTACTGACTGAAGTCTGACTGGTGCTGCAAGATGCAAATTCTGCAGTGGTAGTTGAGGAGGAGGTGGAGGAAGAGAAGGAGGGGTTGCAGCCGCTACTGTAGGTGGTGGCGGAAATCTGGATGGAAGTAAGGCCCGCAATCCTTGGCGTCGGAAGCACCTGTGCCATCCCTGGGGACTGCGTAACGAGGGATGCGAAAAGCCTCAGTGTCAACCAGCCTAAACAGCAACATTTCCAGGACCAGCAATTTTTAAAGTTGGGCATTTAGTGCTATGGCCTGTGGGTGAGTGGCTGGGTATTTGCACTTGCGTTCAAATGCCTGGGGTAAGGACATTTGTACGCTGCGCTGGGACACTGAAGTGGACGTGCTCGCTGATGGTGCTTGCGAAGATCCTGGTGCAGGGTGGTAGGCATCTGGGCCTGCGTCTTGGACAGCACGTAACAGAGGGGAAGAGGAGGCAGTGATGTGACCCGCAGACACCGATCGCGGACCCAGACGTTCGGCCCACCTATTAGGGTGCTTTGCTGCCATGTGGCGAATCATGCTGGTGGTGGTCAGGTTGCTAGTGTTCATGCCCCTGCTCATTTTGGTACGGCACAGGTTGCAAATTACAATTCGTTTATAGTCAGCACTTTCCTCAAAAAAGCGCCAGACTGCGGAACACCTACCCCTTGGAAAGGGAGATTGCCGCAAGGTGGTGCTTCGGGGAACAGTTGTGGGCTTGTTTGGCATGGCCTGCCTTCTCCCTTTTGCCACCCCACTGCCTCTTCTAGCCTGTTGTGGTGCTGCAGATCCCTCCCCGTCTGTACTGCTGTCCTCGCTCGGCTTGCCACCTTCCCAGGTTGGGTCAGCGATTTCATCATCCACGACCTCCTCTTTTACTTCCTCACTCTGGTCCTCCTCCTGACATGGTGACCTAACAAGAACCTGACTTGACTGCGTCTCATCCTCATCATAAACCTCTTGAGACACTAATTGCCCTTGACTATAGATGAGCGAGCATGCTCGTCCGAGTATTACGGTACTCGTAAGTACTCGCTGCTTGGACGAGTATCTCGCCATGCTCGAGGAAATGGCAACTTCCGCATTGTGCATTTTTTGCGCCTATAAACTCAGCCAATCACAAGCCAGGAGACTCTGCGGTACACCCAGCATCACGTGGGACCCTTACATGTCGATAGCAGGGGTTGGCTGGCCTGATCAGGTGACCCTGGAATATACTAGTGACTGCCCGCGGTGCTCGGATGCTGTCTGGATGTATTTAGGGATAGAGCTGCTGCGTTTCAGGGAGAGTGTTAGGGCGTGCATTTAGTTCTTTGTTAGGCAGGAGTGATCTCAAAAGAACCCAACAGCCCTTCTAAGGGCTACAAGACATTTTTTTGGGTCTCCTGACTGGGCTGGCTGGCACTAGTAGTGCAGCTATCGCCATATATAACCCTTTTTTTATTGTTGTATCTCAGTGATAAAAATCCATTTCACACAGCTGTGTGGAACCATTCTGTGTGTCACAGTTCAGCTGTCCACTCAACACAATCCGTATTTTCTGTCCAGGTGACACATTCTGTACGTCACTTAATTAAAAAAGGTCTTTTGCTGTCACTGATACAGCTAGATTACAAAAATCTCTGTGCGACATTTGTCTGGGTTGCAGTCAAAATAGCCACCGTCAGCAGGGGCTGAGTTTGCTTTCTGATAGTTTCTGCACGTCACGTTCAAAAAAAACAAAATATAAAAAAATATATATAAAAAAAAATATATAAAAAAATAGGTTTTTTTGTTGTTTTATCTCAGTTATACAAATCCATTTCACACAGCTGTGTGGAACCATTCTGTGTGTCACAGTTCAGCTGTCCACTCAACACAATCTGTATTTTCTGTCCAGGTGACACATTCTGTACGTCACTTAATTAAAAAAGGTCTTTTGCTGTCACTGATACAGCTAGATTACAAAAATCTCTGTGCGACATTTGTCTGGGTTGCAACTAAGCAGACCAAGTCTGCCTAATCTAATAGTTTCCGTGTAATTGCTCCATACTGCACGGTACGTAATAACATACGTAATTTTGCTCTAACTTATCCACCTAAATATTTTCTTGTTCAGATTGAACAAGTTTGTGGGTTTCAGTACAGCAGGCCCATTTATTTTATTTTTTTTATATAATACACTTATATACAGAAAATGTTGAACCCCAGGGCTAAGGTCAGAGGGCGTGGGTGTGGGCATTCAATTACTGCAGGGGGCAGAGGCCGTGGTCCTGGGCAGGGTGAGACACTACCTGCTGATGAGGGAGCAGGGGAACGCCGCAGAGCTACACTCCCTAGCTTCATGTCTCAACTTACAGGGACAAGTGGTAGAGGACTGTTGAAACCACAAACAGTGTGAACAGCTGATGTCGTGGATTGCGGACAATGCTTCAAGTAATTGTCCAGTCAGTCTTCCACGCA
>ONZH01014733.1:0-36403 GCA_900303285.1 Rhinella marina
CCTCCTCATAGAAACTGATTAAATTGGTTTGACATGACCGATCCCTCATGAAGACATGCTGATATGGAGTTATTTGCTTATTTTCATTGAGGTACTCCAAGATGGCATCTCTTACAAAACCTTCAAACAGTTTACCCATGAAAGATGTTAAAGTTACCAGCCTATAGTTCCCAGGCTCTGTTTTTGGACCCTTTTTAAAAATTGGCACCACATTTATCTATGTGCCAATGCTGTGGAACATGATAGAGTCCTTAAATATCAGGAATAAGGGTCTGGCTATGACATTACTTAATTCTCTTAGGATACGGGGGGTGTGCCATCTGGTCCTGGCGATTTGTCTATTTTAATCCTTTTAAGACACCACTGTACTTCTTCCTGGGTCAGACAGGGCACTTTTAATTGGGAATTTACTTTTATATTCTGCCTTTCATCTGACAGTTTATTTTCCTCAGTGAATACAGTGGAGAAAAAATATTTATTAGCTTTACTTTCTCCTCATTGCTCTCTGCAACTCCCCTCTGATTACTCTGTAAGGGGCCGACACCTTCAGGCTTATACTTTTTACTATTTATATAACTGAAGAACATTTTAGGGTTAGTTTTACTCTCTTTGGCGATTAATCTCTCGGTCTCTAGTTTGGCTGCTTTTATTTGTCTTTTACATATTCTAGTTTTTTTCCTTATAATTTTTCAATGCTTCCTCGCCACCCTCCTGTTTAGTGATTTAAATGCTTTCTTTTTGTCATTTATTGCTTTCTTTACAGCTCTATTTATCCACATTGTTTTTTTCTTGTTCCTTAACCTTTTATTCCCATAAGGTATGTACCTCTCACAATTAGATATTAGGATGCTTTTAAAAATATCCCATTTTGTGGCTGTATCTTTATTTTTGAGGACTTTGTCCCAGTTAGTTAGGCCTATTGGCCTCTCTTAGTTGGCTAAATTTAGCTTTTTTTGGAGTTTGGTATTTTTGTTCCTCCCTGAAGAAACGCTCTTTTGAATGACAATTTGAAGGTTATTATATTATAGTCACTATTTCCCAGGTGTCCCCCGACCTGCACATCTGTTTTTCTGTCAGGTCTATTGGTTAATACTAAGTCCAGTATGGCCGTCCGTCTAGTCGGGTCCTGAACCAGTTGGGAAAGGTAATTGTCTTTGGTTATTGCCAAGAACCTGTTCTTTAGCCACTTTTTTATCTCCCTAATCTCCTGCTGCCTTTCTTGTGTGGCTCGTGGTACAGGCAGTATTTCGGAAAACACTACCTTTGAGGTCCTTGCTCTAAAGCTTATTACCTAAATCCCTAAAATCGTTTTTAAGGACGCTCCATCTACCTCTATCTTGGTCATTGGTTCCGATATGGACCATGACTGCTGCATCTTCTCCAGCCCCTCCCAGTAATCTGTCAACCCAAACCATAATGTGTTGAACTCGAGCGCCAGGAAGACAACGCACCATTCGACAATCCCGGTCTTTGTGACAGATTGCCCTCTCTGTACCCCTAATAATTGAGTCTGTTGAAATGAATGGATCCACATCCGATCCTCAAAATTGCGGAAATGATGTGGACAAAAAAAATTGGTCGTGTAAATGGGGCCTTACTTTAATAAATATTATTCCAGTCTGAACAACCGATATCCAACCCACTTCAGCTATGATACGAGAAAGGGGGTCATAAGGGGGTCGGCAGCAGTGTAATACTGATGACCTATCCTCTTGGCACACCCTTCAATCATCTATATCAAAGTTGCCCAACCTGCAGCCCTCCAGCTGTTACAAAAACTACAACTCCTAACATGCCTGGACAGCTGTAGGGCCGTAGGTTGGGCATCCCTAATCTATATGAAGGGGTTGTGGCACTCGTATGAGTACAGCTTCCTCTTCAAAGTGTACCTGTGCTCCATCTCCTTTGTGGTGGCGGTGCAGTGTAATTACAGCTGCTCGTCCCACTCACTTAATACTAATAACCTTTCCACACTTTTTGCCATATGAACCTTGCAGGGTCTGCATTTCGGTTGTCTGAATGAGGCTTGAATCAGCTTTGTCCATAATTGAGGAAGGGGCAGCCGTGGGCTCAGGAGAAAGCAATTTCCAGGATTCTGGTGCACGATGGGTGTGACCTTCATAAAATAACCCTTTTCTAAAAAAAAAAAAGCAGTCATTTTTACTAGTTTTACTATTTCATGCATTAACACAGACCAGTCCTGTATGGAGACTTGGTGGTAATGCTCCACAGGAAAACAACATGCAAAGGGGTATCTCCCAAGGAAAGAGCTATCTCGTCAGATCCACTTTGTGGAAGTGGCTTCCCATTCTGAGGAGCAAGCCCCAAAACAGCTGTCTACAGATGGATATTTGGTCTGGCTATATTCCCTTGTCATGTCCCAAGGCTTTCCATGGAGTACCCCGCATTGTAACAATCTGTTCGCTCAGTCCCATTGATGCATTTTAGGGAGCCTTCACATGTGGCAGAATTTTCTGTGACTGAAAATTAGTACCATTCATTTGAACGGTTTTCTCTGCCTGGTCCTGTCAATCAAATTGGAGAGGACGTGGCAGTACATAGGTACAAATCTGCTGACAGATGCCCTTTAAAATCAATGGGGAAAACACCACACATCCATGATTCACTGACATGTAAAAGAGGCCTAAGGGAGATGGAAGCAGAGCTTGAGCCCCTGAAAGGGACTCAAGACAGGAGCAAGAATTAAGTGTAATTAGGAGGCGGGGACTTTTGTCCAAGACAGGGCCCCCTTCCTCCAGGCGCTCCATAGCAGCTGTGTGGTATCTGGGACCACCACTGATCGCGAGAACTGGATCCTGTGTCCCCTTATGAATGAAGTGGCAGGTCGAGCGTCTTCACTATTTATGGGACCGCTGGATAAAGCTGAGTACAATGCTCAGCTATTTCCAGAATTCCTATAGATATTGAATGAAGCAGAAGGGAACATGATTGACCTACTATTCCATTTGTTTAGGGACACAGGATCCCCATTCTCATGATCATGGAGGACCCAGCAGTCCCACCGATCAAATACTTATCCAATATCCTGTAGGTAGGCCATCATCTGATCAGCAAGGGTCCTACACCCTGCACCCCTATCCAGTTGACTATCAAGATTGATAAAAAGGCTCAGACACACCACTACTTAATATACACTGACTTCTTTATTAACTGCAAGGTATCAAATGTACAGTAGATGTTCTCATTAGAAGTCAGGGCACTGGTCTTAAATATGGCCCTGTTGATGATGGACCTTTGACTCATGAAGAGTCGGGCCTTCAGCACTCAGGAGAGGAAAAACCCCCAGCGGAGGAAACCTCTAGGGAACCATGGCTGAAGGACTGCCCTTCCCCTAGGCGGCACGTGACAAGAACGGTAGAATTTTTCTTGAATCGATGGTGAATATCACGTGCGTCGACTTCTGCAGAGACCGAGCCCGGAATCTGCCTCTTAATGCAGCAGGAAACTCACTTCTTTGGTGAATACTTCTGTCTGTGGAAAGTCCGGTGAGTGTCAAGTCCAGTGGTTATTGCAGAGACCAAGCCTGGAATCTGCCTTTGATGCAGCAGGAAACTCACTTCTTTGGTGAATACATCTGTCTGCGGAATGTCCGGTGGGGGAGTGCAGAGACCGAGCCCGGAATCTGCCTCTTGCTGAAGCGCAGGTCATCTGATCCTGACACGGTAGCCACCATGTCGCTGACTTGTGGTAGAGTCATCACCTTTAGCTGCATCCCATATTCATTGTTGGGACACAGTGAGACCCCTGCTTTGGTACAGTAATCTGCAGATGCAAAAAATATAACTAATTATGACTGGAGCAGCGGAAAATCACATGTAAGTAACACACAATTTACTCTCGGTCACTGTGGCTCATTGTAAGCCCCTTATCTATATTAAACTTGGGCCCATGTTTCTAACAGCGATACCAACGCTTATCAATGTCATTGACTGTTATAGCTATTATTCTTGTTCTGGGACCCACTGCTGTATCCAATATAAACACAATACTCATTATAATCATGGGCTGATTTATTTTCATATAATCTTTATAGGGTTTGGAGCTCAGTTTTCCTGACACAAATTGACAAAACCTCTGTTTTCTCACACACTTCCATAGTTAAAATTCTGGGAGCCATTGCTCAAGGTGATCTACATATCAAAGTCAATGGGAGCTCCCCCTAGTGGTGACTGCAGGAAGTTAGAATTTTATCATACTTATATGCCATGTATCAGGCAATTTGGATGATTTTCCACTAATGCCCACTGCTCTGCTCACCTTCATGGAGAATCTAAACCCTAAATTATTCTGTGTCATCACTCTGGTCTCTCCAGAACTTGGCATCATGTCTGTTGTTATTATTTTGAGCAACTCTCATAAATCACATTACATTTTGTGACTCCTGTAACAAGAATCTTACCTTATTTAGGGCTCTTTTTGGTTCATAAGGCCAATACCTTCTAGCAGGGGTCACTGGTGAAGATCAGGAGATGGTTTATTCTGCGCCTCATTTTGTCTCAGACCTCTGGTGATCCGATCTGCTGCAATTGCCTTCTTAACCCCAGGATGTTTTAATTTCCAGTAGTGACAACTGGATACCGCTGTGTGCAAGTGATACAGAAAACACCATAAATATCAAGAAGAAGAAAAATCGCAACTCATCAATATAACCAATGAAGATACAAGGTCTTCTCATGGATGCAGTCCCTATGATCTGATAGTCTGACACATGTTCCCGGGACACAACTGCCTGATAATCAGGTCTCTAGGACTGAGTTAAAATAATAAATTAGGACACCCTCCTCATTAATAGGTATAACTATAGACACAGTGGCGTAACTAGAACTGACTGGGCCCCACAGCAAATTTTTGAACGGGCCCCCACCAGCAACTTTTTTGCGACCCTCAACTCACATGCAACCCCGAGTCCTGTGGCTACTCAAGATTGAGCTTTCAGATGAGGCCCGACAGCCACTCCATCCGTTTCCTAGAGTGTCACTATATATTATGTCATTGTATAATACTGTTGAGGGGGCCCTGACAATAAAATCATTTAGTCTTCTTCGTGAGGGGGCCCCTTGTGGGTCTGGGCCCCAAAGCAGCCGCTTCCCCTGCTTCCTCTATAGCTACGCCCCTGTATAGACACAGTAAAGTTATGGGGCCCATAGGCTAAAAGGCCAATGTTTGTGGGGTGTAATTATCCCAAACCTTTGGTGGTTGTCTAAGTACTTACTACATATACATATATTATCACATGAGAAGACATTGCAATCAGTACATGAAGATGATCAAACTTAGAAAAGTTACTGGTTACTTACCAATGCCAACAAGTCTGTGGGTTCTAGACCTGTACTATGGCTCAGCGGTTGTAATCCTGAGTTGGGTAGAGACTGCAGCTTTGGTGACATAGAGGATCCAGGTCTGTTTCGGTAATAACAGGCTTCTGGTCAGGGCGATCTCGTGGCCCATCATAGACTCCACATGTCGTGAAAGACATGGAGTCGCTAATTGACCTTTTTGGGAAAGCCTGTGATCCTGCCATTCTGCAGGCAGGATATTAGATGGTCTCTCATCATGTCGTGCTGGAAGATCGCCGTGGGTTCACCATCATCTGCCAGAAACTCATAAGCAAATGCTATGGCGAACACCCCACAGTCATAGGTGTTTCTCTGCTGATCCACGTTGAGAAAATTTAGATGTTTCCGGGGCTCATGGACCACTACACTGTAGATGTTATTAATCTGCTGGCATACAGATTGAGGCAAATTGCTGGTCTTGATGCTGTCGGCCACTAGGATGTGGCCATTTTTGAAGCAGGTGGTCAGCCAGTGCACCCTGTCCTCGTCGTAGTGGATTTGTATGGCCTTCTGTAGCACATTGTACCCTGGAAAAAGAATAGCAGCGGCGGGCTGCAGCCCATCAAAGTCCCCAAACTGATTCTGTAGGAGATCCTGGGCCTTGTTAATGATGTCATCGTCTAGCATGCCGTCCTGGCCGCTGCTCTTCAGGATGGATAAGTGCTCTGGAGACAAGTTGTTCTGTGCTCTCCAGGTATAGGCCTTCTCCACTTGTGGTCTTCCCAGCTCCGGGCTTCCTACATCTTTGGTAGATGGAGCGGACATGTTTTCTGCCGCAGCTCTTTTGGCTGGTGGAAATGTCCCGGGCTGACTGTCATTGGAGGTTGGTGCTTTTCTTTTAAGACTGGCTTTGGAAGCTTCACGAGATGCCTTCAAAAGGTCTTCAGCAGACTCAGCCATTTTCTTGTCCAATGCTTGTTTTTGACGATTCTTTTTATTACATCGTCGCTTACAGCTCTTTGATGTTTTTTTAGCAGGTAGTGCTTTGTGGACGAGGAATGGCTCCACAGTATCAGCGTCCCGGGGTATTTTTTGTGGGGGTTCCCCACTTTCTGGTGTTTCTCCCAGGGACATGCCTTGTGGTATTAGGGGCCCCTCATGTGCAACTTTTGGATCAGCAATAAAATCGGTTGGTGTCTTCTCAGCTGTGTCATGGCGGATGACGTGCTTTTTACGTCTAAAGGCAACTGACCTTAAGAAGCTCCTGGCCTGTGTTATGAAGTTTGATTTCTTGGCCAGGAAGCTGGAGTTCCTCATCAGAGTTCTCCATTTTTGATTCAATTTCCTGAATCGGGTCAGAAGGAATGAGCCAATCGACACGCAGGATGAGAGAGAGTTGACCAGCAGCCGCCGATCAACATAGCGCCGACGCCTATGAATCCTCATGATGGCGTCCAATCTTCTTTCTGAAGCTGTGTGCATCCAACATGGAGTTATACCTTCACAAATTCATCATTGTGATGTCATCCAGTGACATCACAGCTGTAGGCCCTGTTCTAGAACATTGTATGCAAATGTGGTGACATCACAATACTGTGCCAGATTATTTTAACCATTTAATGGCCAGAGCATCCAATATGTTAATGAACTAAGATATAAGGAAAGTGTTTGTTTAATGGATGCAGATTTTCAGTTTTCAAGAATACATTGATTTTTACCTTTACAGTACATTTTCTGCTTCACATTTTTAGTTTGATTTGGTTGCTAATTATTCCAAAATGTAGAGGTCAGATCTTTATATTATATGAAACACTCTAATCCTTTAAATAAAATTACCAAATTTGAGATGCAGATGCTGCAGAACCTCTTTTCTGAAAAGTAAGGAAGAGATTCCTGTCCACCATTGATTGCTTGGATAAGGCTTCGTCCTTCTCATAAGAAGTTCTGCAGGATATGAGATGTGTATTTTTGTGTGAAGGGGTTGTCCAAATTGTAGAGTCCATTTAATTACGGCCACCCATTGATACCAGAGTAATACGCAAGTGGTACGCAGCCATAATACAGCCCCCAAAGTAGTCTATGGGGCCTTACTACTGTACCCAAGGGCGTAACTTGACGCAACATTTGGAAACACTCCAAGCAACTTCCTCAAACACTTTATAACCCCCAAGTAAAGTTTTCCATTCTAGTTCCAGTCTTGAAGCATTGTGGTAGGATAGAGGTGATATGCAATGTTTCTCCAACTCTGCTCTGGAAGGGTACAACCACATGATCAGGTTTCTTCATGCAGTTTTGGAAGCCAAAATCAGGAGTGGATCATAAAAGGAGACAAAGTATAAAGGACAGATAAGACTTCTCTTTTTTGAATTCACTCCTAGTTTCGTCTGTCAAAAGTTCATGTAGAAACCTGACCACGTGGCCATACCTTGAGGTGGACAACCACATGCCACTTCTTTGGGTTTCCCTTGTCTGACTTTTGAAGGAATCCAAACCTGTCCAGACCACATCATTTATATTCACCCATAACCAATAAAAACCCTTCAGTAGACAGCACCGTGCATAATTGTTAGGTCCATTCCATAGCAAAGGTCAGCTTGAAGACCCTTCTTGAGGTTGTTTTTTGGCCATGAGCAAAGAGAAAAGGACGTGACTTGCAGGCCTCTGACCTCCTATACATGACTTTTAAGTATAAAGCTGTCTGTATCTTAAGTGCTTCATCTCATGACAGTCCACTTGTTACTATGCAAACTGCAGAAGATCTTTGGCCATAACCTCCTCTTGATCCCAGCATATTGGTTCTCTATACACGTCGATCGATGAATATGTCTCTATCCGGATCCAGGTTCTCATGATAGAAAGAGAAAATATGATTCAATCAAGTCCTCTGCATCGCTTTGGACATATCCATGAACTCACCATACATTAAGGGTGATGATGAGCGCCGCGCGGAATCTTAATGTAAAGACATAAAAGTGCCACAATGATGAGACTTTCTCCTAATGAGTGTCTACATGGAGGAATGACCTCATGAGATGGCCGCACTCTTAGCACTTTTACTGCATTTGACAAATACATTTTTCATACATGTATATGACACTGGATGCTTCTGACATTCTCCTTAATATCATGTCTTATAAGATTTACATCAAATCTTTACAGACTGTGACTTATGCCCAGCAGCATAACTTAAAGGGGTTGTCCCATGAAAATATTGCACATGTTTCAAACCAGCACCCGGATCGGAATACTTTTATAATTGTATGTAATGATTAAAAATGTAGAAAAGCCACTGAGTTAAAGAGGTTATCGCATGAGTAATGTAAAAAATAAAAATCAGACATCATATAGTACATGACAATCTTTTTCTAACAAAGCTAGAACCAGCCCTGTACCTCACATGGATCCAGAGATCTCCTCATTCATTGCTCTGCTAGATTTATATCAAGCTGACAGCTCAAGGGGAGTGTCTTTTCTGCTGTAGCTAAGGGGCGTGTCTCATCTCGCGCTATCACAGCTCAGGAGGCGTGCCCATGCTCTCCCTATCACAGCTCAGGAGGCGTGTCTCAGCGCTCCCTATCACAGCTGAGGAGGCGTGTCTCAGCTCTCCCTATCACAGCTCAGGAGGCGTGTCTCAGCTCTCCCTATCACAGATCAGGAAGCAGTTGAAGGATGAAACTGAGCATGTGCGGCCTTCTCAGCAAGCAGGTCAGAGAAATAGGAATAAGAACAAACAGCAGGTGGCGCTGTACAGATGTTTTTCATGGATCCATAATATAATGGGCGTGATGGATTGAGCATGCATCCGTGCTAAAACCATGGACCCACGGACCATGCTAAAACACAGATCTCTGAATACACACATTAAAATAAATGGGTACTCCATGGACAGAACACGTACAGCACACGTCCGTGAATCACTGATTTGTGAATGAGGCTTTATTCGATAAAATCTATCTGTAGACTGCCACCTGCTGTTCCTGCTTTTCTTATTTCTGTCTACCTCAGTAACATTGCTGAGGTGGTCGCACATGCTCAGTTCCATCATTCAACTGCCACCAGCTGGATCTACTGTTAGAAGCTGTCACAGTTACAGGGAGAGATCTACAGCAGAAAGGACACCCTCTGAGCTCTAATAGCGAGAGAACTGACTCAGAAAGGACACGACCCTGAGCTGCAATGGAATGAGTACTCCCCCTAAGCCGTGACAGAAATGACACTCCGCTGAGCTGCCAACTTGGGATATCTCTGGTTCGATGTGAGGTACAGGGCTGGTTCTAGCTTTCTAGAAAGAGATTGTCATGTGCTATATGATGTCTAATTATCATTTTCTACATTACCCTGGGATAACCCTTTAAATCTCAGGAACCTCAGGGTAGGCCATTAATATCTGAATGGTAGTGGTCAGTCCTGCTCTTTCCTTTCAGCCATTCAAATGTAGATTTGTGTTTCAAATCATGATCTTGTTGCATAGTCGGCATTCCCTACTGGTTCAGCACAGAGTTTGGAGAATTTGGTGATTTGCATTCTTGGAAGTGTTATCTTTAAGCTCTGTACAGTCCTCTTATGTAGCACCTTTTAAGAGCCCATCTAAACACCTAGGGGCGTGTCTGTCAACCAGCTTGTTGACTTTTTCCCACAGCAGCCTAGGAGATATGAGATATAATACAGTGGTTTAACAAACCTTTCTATATAGTTTAACACTGACAAATGTAAGGTTATGCATATGGGAAGGAATACTGCAAGTCACCAGTACATACTGAATGGGGAACACTGACATGGAAAAGGACCTACAAATGTTAGTAAACAGCAAACTAAGCTGCAGAAACCAGTGTCAGACAGCTGCTGCCAAGGCCAATAAGATAATGGGTTGCATCAAAAGGGGCATAGATGCCCGTGATGAGAACATAGTCCTGCCACTTTACACATCACTAGTCAGACCACACATGGAGGACTGTGTACAGTTCTGGGCTCCTGTGAACAAGGCAGACATAGCAGAGTTGGAGAGGGTTCAGAGGAGGGCAACTAAAGTCATAACTGGAATGGGTGGACTACAGGACACAGAAAGATTATCAAAATTAGGGTTATTTACTTTAGAAAAAAGACGACTGAGGGGAGATCTAATAACTATGTATAAATATATCAGGGGTCAGTACAGAGATCTCTCCCATCATCTATTTATCCCCAGGACTGTGACTGTGACGAGGGGACATCCTCTGCGTCTGGAGGAAAGAAGGTTTGTACACAAACATAGAAGAGGATTCTTTACGGTAAGAGCAGTGAGACTATGGAACTCTCTACCTGAGGAGGTGGTGATGGTAAGTTCACTATAAGAGATCAGGAGGGGCCTGGATGTTTTTCTGGAAGTAATAATATTACAGGTTATAGTTACTAGAGAGGGGTCGTTGATCCAGGGAGTTATTCTGATGCCTGATTGGAGTCGGGAAGGAATTTTTCCCCTAACGTGAGGAAAATTGGCTTCTACCTCACAGGTTTTTTTTTGCCTTCCTCTGGATCAACTTGTAGGATAACAGGCCGAACTGGATGGACAGAGGGCTTTTTTCAGCCTCATAAACTATGTTATTATGTTTCTATAGCTAAGTTATTTGACAAGTGTTATCTGTGTCTACTGCCTATAAGTTATATAACATACAATTTAATATACTATTTTATACTATTATTGTCCTTGTCTTCTTCTATGGTTTCCAGACCATCATCCTCACTGCTAATATCCTGTAATTTTCATTTATCTAGCATTAGAAACTTCCTCAGTCTCCAAAAAACCATCTTCTGGCATACAGTCAACAGAAGACTGGGAGAATGGGGGAGGAGGAGGATGCAGCTGCAGCTTCTCACTCTGTGTCAGTGAGGCTGCATGTTGTGGGCGGGGGGAACATCTGATTAGTCAAGAATGCTCATCATAGCAAAAGCATCATAACAACATTTTCAAAAGGTATGAAAACATCTGCAGCAATATTTTATTGCCCCATGCAGCTGCTTCTGCCGCTCCCCCTCCACTCCCACTTTTTGAAAATGTAGACAAAAGAAAAAATATATGGAAATTGGACCTTAAGTTTTACTGTGTTGAGGACAAATGTTCCCAAGCAAAGCTGGCCATACCGTACTGACAGCTATTCCTGTTGACCCCCGATACACCATTGGGGGAAAAAAAAACTCAATAAAATGCTAATAATATGTGTCCTACAATAAAATCTAAAACATCCAGGTTGTAACAATCGCTTTCGCATGATTTGTATTCAAAAGTAATTCCAGTCTGGACGTCAAATCCGACATAACCTGATTATATCAGTCGCACAATCTTCTCCAATGGAATAGGTATATGTGTAATCTAATATTATATTTTTTTTTAACGTAAAAGGCCTGGAAGCAGAATAAAATGAAATAAAAAAGTAGGTTTCTTCTGCTCCTTCACAAAAAAAAAAAAAAGAAAAAAAAATGAAATAAAACCCCCACAAAAACCTAAAAGCTCCAATATAATAGAAAAGCATAATTGCTCAGCCCAATAATCTTCTGACTGGGTGTAGTAGACAAGCAATTTCATGTTGAATACAGCTGGGAAATTAATCTTTACAACTCAAAATGTTCCATTTTAGCATTTATTCCATAAAAGTTGCCGAAAAAAATATTTGCGAATCAATTATACGATATAATGGGTCAGACTAAAGTGAACACATTGGCTGAACCTACACTTAAAAAAAAATAAAAACATTTTTTTACATTTTTTTTCAGCATTATCTGCTGGAAATTCTCTGCAGCCCACAGCATAGTAAATGATAGACATAGTAATAATAATAATTCTGATCAATTCGGAAAATATTCTATGTTCCTAATGTTTGCTCATCTCCACGTTTATTTCCGTCATCAATATGTGGCGGGTTCATTATTTATTTCTTTTAGTACCTACCAAATATTAAAAGCAAATGTCATGAAATATGGAAAAATCCATGTTATTGACTACAATCATAATAATACGGTATTTTTTATCATTTTTATTTGTGCAGAAGCTCGACCCCCAAGGTCCATAGGACTTCTAGGTGGAGATATATTATACAGGCTTGCTATGTGACTCAATAGGAAATAGGGAACTAGCTGTGTTTGCTATATGGCGGTTTTCATGTACTATATATTAGGTCTTTATATTTTTATTATATTTTACAATTCCCACTTTTTAAGGGAAAATCGTTTACATATATATAAAAGTTATGATAATCTTGAAAGGCTTATGTCCCTATGGATGATATATGGCCCTGGATCTCCTTGGCGAGTTCTAATTCTCTTAGAATTGCCGTTAGAAGTTATATCTAAGTCAAAAATAAAAAATCTACTGCCAATTTGTTATGAGGGTCCTTTTTGCTTGAGTTTGCGTTGTACTTTGCACCAGATTTATGTTGTTTAATGCATTTGGGGTAGTTCATTCAGACCCCAGACCAGACCTCAAAATCAATTTGGTCCCCATATCAGCCTCAAAATAAATTCAGTCCCCATACCAGAACCTGGAGTTCATTCAGACCCCAGACCCACCTCAAAATCAAATCAGTCCCCAGACCCACCTCAAAATCAATTCAATAACCAGACCAGAACCTAGAGTTCATTCCGTCCCCACACTAACCCCACAATACATTCAGTCCCTAGACCAGACCCCAGACTCAATTCAGTCCTCAGACCAGACCCCAGAATCAATTCAGTCCCCAGACCAGATCCCAGAATCAATTCAATCCCCAGACCAGAGCCCAAAGTTAATTCAAACTCCAGATCCACCCCCAAAGCCAATTCAGTCCCTAGACCAACCTCAAAATTATTCCAGTCCCCAGACCAGACCCCAAACTCAGTTCAGTCTGCAGACCAACCTCAAAGTAAATTCAGTCCTCAGACCAATCCTAAAAAATAATTTAGTCCCCAGACAAACCCCAAAATTAATTAAGTCTCCAGACCAACCCCAAATTCAATTAATTCCCCAGACCAGACCCCAAACTTAATTCAGTCTCAAGACCAATCCCCAAAAATAATTTAGTCCTGATACCAACGTCAAACTTGATTCAGTCCCTAGACCAAAATCAAAGTCAATTCAGTCTCCAGACCAACCTCAAAGTCAATTCAATCCCCAGACCAATCTTAAAGTCAATTCAGTCCCCAGATGAACCTCAAAGTCAATTAAGTCCCCAGACCAACCTCAAAATCAATTCAATCTCCAGACCAGCCTCAAAGTCAATTCAGTCCCCAGACCAATCCCAAAATGAATTCAGTCCCCAGACAAACCCTAAAATAAATTCAGTCCCCAGATCAACTCCCAAATCAACTCATTCCCCAGACCAGACCCCAAACTCAGTTCAGTCTGCAGACCAACCTCAAAGTAAATTCAGTCCTCAGACCAATCCTAAAAAATAATTTAGTCCCCAGACAAACCCCAAAATTAATTAAGTCTCCAGACCAACCCCAAATTCAATTAATTCACCAGACCCCAAACTTAATTCAGTCTCAAGACCAATCCCCCCCAAAAATTTAGTCCTAATACCAATGTCAAACTTGATTCAGTCCCCAGACCAGACCCCAAACTTAATTTAGTCCCCAGATCAACCTCAAAGTCAGTTCAGTCCTCAGACCAATCCCAAAAATTAATTTTGTCCCCAGACCAATCTCAAAGTCACTTTAGTCCCCAGACCAACCTCAAAGTCAATTCAGTCAACAGACTAACCTCAAAATCAATTCAGTCCCCAGACCAATCCCAAAAATTAATTTTGTCTCCAGACCAATCTCAAAGTCACTTCAGTCCCCAGACCAACCTCAAAGTCAATTCAGTCCCCAGACCAACCTCAATATCAATTCAGTCCCCAGGCCAACCTCAAAGTCAATTAAGTCCCCAGTCCAACCTCAAAATCAATTCGGTCTCCAGAACAGCCTCAAAGTCAATTCAGTCCCCAGACCTATCCCAAAATTAATTCAGTCCCCAGACAAACCCTAAAATAAATTCAGTCCCCAGACCAACTTCAAAATCAATTCAGTCCCCAGATCAACTCCAAAATCAACTCTATCCCCAGACCAGACCCCAAACTCAGTTTAGTCTGCAGACCAACCTCAAAGTAAATTCAGTCCTCAGACCAACCCCAAAATTAAGTCTCCAGACCAACCCCAAATTCAATTAATTCCCCAGACCAGACCCCAAACTTAATTCAGTCTCCAGACCAATCCTTAAAAATAATTTAGTCCTTATACCAACATCAAACTTGATTCAGTCCCCAGACCAAAATCAAAGTCAATTCAGTCTCCAGACCAACCACAAAATGAATTCAGTTTACAGACCAATCTCAAAATCAATTCAGTCCCCAGACCAACCTCAAAGTCAATTCAGTCCCCAGATCAACCTCAAAGTCAATTCAGTCCCCAGACCAACCTCAAAGTCAATTGAGTCTCCAGGCCAACATCAAAATCAATTCAGTCCCCAGAGCAACCTCAAAGTCAATTCAGTCTCCAGACCAGCTTCAAAGTCAATTCAGTCCCCAGACCAGTCTCAAAATTAATTCAGTCCCCAGACAAGCCCTAAAATAAATTCAGTCCCCAGACCAACTCCAAAATCAATTCAGTCCCCAGATCAACTCCAAAATCAACTCATTCCCCAGACCAGACCAGACCCCAAACTCAATTCAGTCCCCTGGCCAACCTCAAAGTCAATTCAACCCCCAGACAAACACCAAAATCAATTCAGTCCCCAGACAAGCCCTCATATTAATTCAGACTACTTCTTACTCCTGGGTTCACTTCACTCCTGGCTTCTGCTGCACACCAGGTTTTGATGCCGGCTGGAATAGGGATCTTATGTGTTGGGTCCCTTTAATTTCACAGACCCTATACAAGCCGCTATGGCTGCTACAGTGGTGGTTATGCCACTGGTGGCACAGAGTATCTTAGCCATGTACCGTCAGTGTTTGCAGAGCATTAAGCCGGCACCGCCGCTCTCGTAATAGTCCTGGTTTTCCTATAAATGGTTATGAATGTCACTTGGAGAAATTTTAATTAATGGCTTTTTTTTTCTTCCGAGTGTGGTCAGGCTCCTAAGTGTCTATCAGTTAGACAGCGCTCCAGGGAATTATCTGCTCCTTGAAGGTGAAGAAATCTACCCACAAAAGACTTCAGCATTAGATCAATCCTTCCTAACAACTTTATTGATTGGCTGCAATAACATTTTTCATTTATTAATTATGAAGATGTTCGGGAGATATGTTAAAGGTAACAATTACAATTTTTTTTTCCCCGGGCCCGCGTTCCACCGAGTTGTAAATGACCAGATGAGCTTATTCTAAAAGGTCACTCCACCACCACATGTTGATGGGAACATTTTTAATAAATTTTGCCCATATTTTATGGAGTCATTTTCAATGCTGTAAAATGTACTGCAGCAGATGGATTATCTACCTAGCAATGTAATAATATACGGGGTCATTATTGCTCGCTCTTCTTCAGGGCAGAATAATAAATTAGAGGTCAGACTGATGTTGATTTAAAGTGATAGTCACCAAACCTTCTCATGCTATGGAATCTATACATGCTGGAAGTGCCTATAGGAGCAGGGGTGGACTGGCCATAAGAACTACAGGGAGACTTCCTGGTGGACCAATGCCCCGTGGGCCACCTGATCCCTCCTCACATCTGCCAGCCAGAGAAGTAATGGTCTGTCGCTCCCACTGCTAATTAATACTGCGGGCGTAAAGCATTTATGTACTTGGCAGGTGCCCTCCTGACTCCAACTGTATTACTACTCAGAGACAACTGGAGTAGGAGGGCAGAATGTGGCAGCTGGCACTGGCCACCACAGTGGGGTAGATTCTTGGAGGTAATTTGTGCTGCACTGTGGTATCTTATTTTGTTGAGGCAGTATATTTTTCTGCACTGTGGTATTTTCCTCTGCTGGGGCGGTATATTTTGCTCCACTGTGGTATTCTGCTTTGCTGGGACAGTATATTTTGCTGCACTGTGGTATTCTGCTTTGCTGGGATGGTATATTTTGCTTCACTGTGGTATTTTGCTCTGCTGGGGCGGTATATTGTGCTGCACTGTGGTATTTTGCTCTGCTTGGGCGGTATATTTTGCTGCACTGTGGTGTTTTGCTCTGCTGGGGCGGTATATTTTTCTGCACTGTGATATTTTGCTCTGCTGGGACGGTATATTTTTCTGCACTGTGATATTTTGCTCTGCTGAGGCGGTATATTTTCTGCACTGTGGTATTTTGCTCTGCTGGGGCTGTATGTTTTTCCTGCAATGTGGTATTTGGTTCTGCTGGGGCAGTATATTTTTCCTGCAATGTGGTATTTGGTTCTGCTGGGGTGGTATATTTTTCCTGCAATGTGGTATTTGGTTCTGCTGGGGCGGTATGTTTTTCCTGCACTGTTGTATTTTTGCTCTGCTGGGGCGGTATATTTTTCTGCACTGTGATATTTTGCTCTGCTGGGGCGATATATTTTTCTGCACTGTGATATTTTGCTCTGCTGGGGCGGTATATTTTGCTGCACTGTGGTATTTGGTTCTGCGGGGAAGTATATTGTGCTGCACTGTGGTATTTGGTTCTGCTGGGGCGGTATATTTTTCCTGCAATGTGGTATTTGGTTCTGCTGGGGCGGTATATTTTTCTGCACTGTGGTATTTTGCTCTGCTGGGGCGGTATATTTTGCTGTACTGTGGTGTTTTGCTCTGCTGGGGCTGTATATTTTGCTGCACTGTGGTATTTGGTTCTGCTGGGGCGGTATATTTTTCCTGCAATGTGGTATTTGGTTCTGCTGGGGCGATATGTTTTTCCTGCAATGTGGTATTTGGTTCTGCTGGGGCGGTATGTTTTTCCTGCAATGTGGTATTTGGTTCTGCTGGGGCGGTATGTTTTTCCTGCAATGTGGTATTTTACTCTGCCAGGGTGGTATATTTTGCTGCACTGTGGTATTTTATAGTAATATAATGATTGTGGAATAAAGTAATACGAAGAATAACTTGACTACTGCTCTTATAACCAATGCTATATGGTGACTAAATAATACTGCTACCCTGTGCCAAATAACTTTACCATACAGCAGCCATATAATGCTATATAATGTCTGCATAGTAGTGCCATACAGTAATAAAATACTTGTGGAATAAAGTAAAATGAAGAAAAATATGACCGTTATACCGCTCTTATAATCATGCTATATGGTGATTAAGTAATACTGCAATAGTGACAGATAGCCTTACCATACAGCAGCCACATAATTTTATAAAGTGTCTGCATAATTAGTGCATATAGTAATATAACGCTTGTGGAATAAAGTATTGAAGAATAATATAACCATTATACTGCTTTTATAATCCTGCTATATGGTGACTAAATAATACTGCTATACAGTGCCAGATAACTGTACCATATAGCAGCCACATAATGCTATATAGTGCCTGTATAATAGTGCCATACAGTAAAAAAAAAAAAACACTTTAAGGGCATGTTTACACGACTGTATGTGTTTTGCGGTCCGCAAAAACGGATCGGCAAAAAATACGGATGATGTCCGTGTGCATTCCGTATTTTGCGGAACGGAACGGCTGGCACCTCATAGAACAGTCCTATCCTTGTCCGTAATGCAGACAATAATAGGACATGTTCTATATTTTTGTGGAATGGAAATACGGACATACAGAAACGGAATGCACACGGAGTACCTTCCGTGTTTTTTTTGTACCTTCCGAATGGTTCCGCATTCGGTCCGCAAAAAAAAGTGGAACGGACACGGAAAGAAAATACGTTTGTGTGAATGAGCCCTTATACTGCTATTATAGTCATGCTATATGGCAACATAGAGCAGCCATATACCAATACCATGTACAGTAGTGCATGATAGGTGGAATCACTCATTTCCATCAGTAGTTACCAGTTATTTCTACAGATGTAGCAGAGCTGAATTCGTTACTTAGTTCTTCATGTTGTATTGTGTGCCTATTGTGAAGACTGGAGACGATTTAGTAGCTTCACCTGCAGTCCTATGTAAAACCACAGATAACACAATGTACAGTAATATTACGAGTCATTCCAAGTAACAAACTCAGCTCTGCGCTGCTCTCTAATTGCTTTCATTTGCACTGAAGGGCATGCTGTTTTCTGTTCTCCGGCACAGAGCTGGCCTTTTGTGAGTAGCACGGTCATAATTAAGAAGTCTCTTTGGAGCAGCAGACAGATGCACTGGATCTTGAGGGGCCCGTGTTAGCGCCTGAAGGTCATGGCTCCGGCTTCCTGGCCTAATTGATGGCAGCGTGTTTGAAAGATGTACGTTTTCCAAATTTGTACGGCGGCTTCTGTCTGTCTCCGATTTCTCATGTATCACTGGTTTCAGTCCACGGATACAAAAGGTTACTTTTACAGATATAAACAGGTTCAACGCAGTCTAATGGGAAGGTGTAGCAGAGCTGAGTAAGTGAAGCTCAACTCATAGTGATATCACATTGTGTAATCTTCATTGGGAGAAGATCTTCTAACTCTGGAGCACATTTTCCTGCATTCCGCATTGTATCGTTCCTCTGTTATTCCTCCTGGAAATACATGAAATCAACGGACATTTATCATTATCTTTGTCACTGAGGTCCGATCCTTGCAGAGTGTGTCAGAAACTGATGATAATGGTGTTATGGATAGAACAGGCAGACAGAATTCTCGAAACAGGAATTTAAAAAGTTTTTTTTAGTGCATCTCATAAATGCCTAGATTTAAAGGGGTTGTCCAGGATTAGAAAATCATGGCTGCTTTCTTCCAAAAACAGGAAAACTCACCAATATATACCCTGTTTCCCCGAAAATAAGACCTAGCCAGGAAAATCTCTGTTTCTTAATTTTCTAAGAAAGGGTTACTTTGTAACAATTAACTCAATTAACTAATAAATGACTGCTTAAAGTTCCTTAAACCCCATTGGTTAAGCTATATTACCTAATTGTGAACCTTAATTAGTTTAAACACGCCCCTTCTTATTATTAACCCTTTCACATTCTGTTTTTATAATGTTATTCAATTATATCTTAATAGCTTAATTGTTTTCATATATACATTTATTTTATTGTGCATTATCTCAATTTAACTTTTATTATATTATATTTAATATCATTAATTCACCCTCCATTACTTATATTGTTAGTTTTTATATTAACCTCTACCTACCAATCTTTTTAATAATCATTTTTAGCTATTAACCCTATAATCACAACCTATCCATAAGATAGGTACAGTCAGCATACCTTACAATGGGAGCTTTGTGCACTATAAGACTTGCAAGACCAGCCCTCTTTCCAAAATGACCTGAGAGCCAGTGAGCCTCAAAAATTGTGAACTTTTTGTTTTGGATGCCAGCTAACTGTTCTCTCACTGCCAAGGAGGGCTGCAGAAAAATTTACAGTTTTCTAATTGTCCTAACATGATATTCAATAACCTTTCTACATTGTTGTTATGTAAGCTCATTTGCATAAACTCAGGCTTATGGGAAAGACATGCAAATTAGCAGAATCTGCCTGTTTTTCAGCTCAAACACTAATTTGCATGTCTTTCCCATAAGCCTGGTTTTATGCAAATTAGCTTAGCTGACAACAATGTAGAAAGGTTATTGAATATCATGTTAGGACAATTAGAAAACTGTAAATTTTTCTGCAGCCCTCCTTGGCAGTGAGAGAAAAGTTAGCTGGCATCCAAAAAAAAGTTCACAATTTTTGTCACCCTAATGATAATAAGCTGGGCACGCAGGTCCCCCAAGCCATCTGGTCAATGCAAGTAATTTTGAGGCTCACTGGCTCTCAGGTCATTTTTTTGGAAAGAGGGCTGGTCTTACAAGTCTTGTGGTGCACAATGCTGCCATTGTAAGATATGCTGACTGTACCTGTGTTGTGGATAGGTTGTTGGTTTGCATGCCTCACTTTTGGTATATAGCCTTTGAGTTATTGTCTGGGTTTCTATGTAATAAATAATAACTTTTTAAATGAGTTAGTGGTTATAGGGTTAATAGCTAAAAATGATTATTAAAAAGATTGGTAGTTAGAGGTTAACGTAAAAACTAACAATATAAGTAATGGAGGGTGACTTAATGACTATAAAAAAGTTAAATTGAGGTAACGCACAGTAATATAAATGTTTATATGACAACAATTAAGTTATTAGAATGTAATTGAATAACATTATAAAAGCAGAATGTGAAAGGGTTAATAACAAGAAGGGGCGTGTTTAAACTAATTAAGGTTCACAATTAGGTAATATAGCTTAACCAATGGGGTTTAAGGAACTTTAAGCAGTCATTTATTAGTTAATTGAGCTAATTGTTACAAAGTAACCCTTTCTTGGAAAATTAAGAAACAGAGATTTTCCTGACTAGGTCTTATTTTCGGGGAAACAGGGTAGTACAGGACTCAGCAACCTTTGTCACTCCAGCTGCAAAACTACCACTCCCAGCATGTAAACATGATCGGCTGTTCTTCTAACTCCCATAGAGGTGAATGGAGCAATCTGGGAGTTGTAGTTTCAGAACATATGGAGTGCCGGAGGTTGCTGATCCCTGGTGGAGCATATAGCAGGCCGATTTTATAGCAGGACATCATTATGCTCTTGAAGGACTAGATAGAATCCTATAATAAGATTTATAGTACAGTCAACAGCAACTTGTTGATGGTTTCCACATAGAAACACAAAAGAATACAAACTTGAATAAATGTAAAGAAGATGTATAGGGCTCCTGGAGTGCCGGAGGTTGCTGATCCATGGCATAGTGTGTGATGCGGCCTTCGTTAGGCATTTCTGCAAGTGGAGGCAACCAGTCCTGTTCACATTCTAGGGACAGCCATTTTAAATCATTCCTGGAGAACCCCTTTAAGGAGCTGTTCGTCCTGGGAGTAGTTTACGAGATGTAGAGCTAGCAGCCGGATCTGGCCCTCGTACCTGAGGAGAACCAAAGGCTCCCCTGCCACTCCTCTGTGGCACGCGCTAGTTGTTGGCCCTCCTTACAAATTTTGGATTGGGGCCCAGGAGGTTAAAGGGGTTACCCCATGATTAATGTAAAAAATGAAAATCATACACTATATAGTACATGACAGTCTCTTTGTAACAAAGCTAGAACCAGCCCTGTACCTCACATGGGTCCAGAGATCTCCACATTCATTGCTCTGCTAGATTTATATCAAGCTGACAGCTCAAGGGGAGTGTCTTTTCTGCTGCAGCTCAGGGGGCGTGTCCATGCTCTCCCTATCACAGCTCAGGGGGCGTGTCCATGCTCTCCCTATCACATCTCAGGGGGTGTGTCTCTGCTCTCCCTATCACAGTTCAGGAGGCGGTTGAAGGATAAAACTGAGCATGTGCGGCCATCTCAGTGAGCCAGACAAGAAAATAAAAAATAAACAGCAGGTGGCGCTATACAGATACATTTTATTGAATGACTCAGTGGCTATGCTAAATTTTAAATTACATGAAATTACAAATGTATTCAGATCCAGGCACTGGTTTGAAAACTCTAGAATATTTTTTGTGGACAACAACTTTAAATGAAACCTTTGACCTGGTATATGCTGCCCAAACCACAGACACCATGATATCCTGACAGGGTCCTTCAGAGCCATAGCTGGTCTCTCAGAACTGCCCTCAACTGGTACCTAAATCCAGGCACAGTGGGCACAGCTTGCAAACAGCAAACTCTGGATATCCTCCCATTAACACCCGTGGTGTCTACCATGACGAGAGAAGCTGCATAGTGGACTCATCTCCCCATGCCTGGCTGGTCCTCAATAACGGGGCTCTGGATAGGGCATCACTATCGACTGGAGGGGATCTAACTCTCGCGACCCCCTCCGATCGACTGTTAGGAGAACTGGTGACGCTCCGTGAGCGCAATATTGCGGAATAGATGCAGCCACATTCACCTCTAGGGGAAAAAAAATATGAAGACTGTCCTATACTTGTCCGCATGCACGGACAAGTATAGGCATTTTGAATGGGGCCGCCCGGCATGTGTTCTGAGCAGTGTGGAACACACGCTGGGCGGCCCCCGTATTATTGCGGACCCGCAATAATACGGCCGTCTGAATGGGGCCTAAATCTGTTCCATGTGGGAGGTTTATAAAGTTATCTAAATAAAAACACCCTTTATTGTCTATAGTGAAGGAGCATTTAAAAAAAAATGAAATTACAGATAAAATTGATTTAGAAAATAAATCTTATTAAAAAAAATAAAATATAAAACCTTTAAAAAATGAATAAATGGGTTCATTTATCAAACTGGTGTAAAGTAGAACAGGCTTAGTTGCCCATAGCAACCAATCAGATTCCACCTTTCATTTTCCAAAGGAGCTGTAAAAAATGAAAGGTGGAATTTGATTGGTTGCTACGGGTAACTAAGCCAGTTCTACTTTATACCAGTTTGATAAATGACCCCAAAAATGCCTTAAAAAGGCTATGATGAAGCTCTGGGCTTCCCAACAAAAAGGCAAGTCTATGGCCGGCTCCAATCAAAGCGCAGCTTTCATTTTATATTCTGCTTTTAAAAAATGAAATTTGGGCTGTGATTGGTTGCTATGGTCGACCAAGACCTATTTTCTTTAATGCTGAAACACCCTGGGAGAGATTTATTCAAAACTGGGGTTAAGTAAAACTGGTTTAGTTACCCCTAGAAACCAGTCAGATTCCACCTTTCATTTTTCAGAGCTCCCCTGGAAAATGAAAGGTGGGATCTGATTGGTTGCTATGGGCTACTAAGCCAGTTCTACTTTACACCAGGTTAGTAAAGCTCTCCCTAAAAAGTTTCTCTTTAAAGTGGGCCCCTCCTGGCAGTGGGCCCTAATCTCCAAAAGGTTATAACAGGATTTGACGCCAATGACCAACAGAAAACGAGTGGGTGGAGCTAGACATCCAAAACCATGTAACACCATAGAAATCCATACTGTGAAAACATCAATAAACACAACTTTCTATTAAAAGACACTTGATGATATTGTAAATCAATTCTTACCACTTTCACGGTTGGCTTTTTTTCTCTTTTTCCTGGATTTCTGGCCAGTGGAATATTTTGCCATAGAGGCCAGACGTCCAATGTTAATCAAGGAGAATTTTTGAGAGTGAATTTACAGATAAAATTGGTTTAGAAAATAAATCTTGTTATAAAAAAATACATTAAAAAATCCTTTAAAAATTGAATAAACTGCCAAAAAAGGCAATGATAAAGCTCTGAGCATCTCCACAAGGCAAGTCTATGGCCGGCTCCAATTCCTTCTCAGTGCCCCCAATCCAACTAGTTTTTTTTCAATTAGAGCATGAAAATTTTTTCCTGTGCCCTTGGGCACAGACTGGTGTAATGAACAGAGCAATTATTTGCAAAAACCAAAAAGTTCTCAATCTCAGAGGTGACCACGATTTTGATATTCCATATGGTGGAGCTGGGTAAAAATGGGATAGCGCTGACGAGATACTTATTTTTTATGTCTTGGGCTCCAATATGTCAGACGCCTGTGCTTCATTTATTGAACAAAATAAAACAATAAAATAAAAAAAAAATAGATCTAAAAGTTGGCAACATACATCTCTTAAAGTGCCCCATACAGTGTAAGGGCTCATGCACACGAACGCATTTTCTTTCTGTGTCCGTTCCGTTTTTTTTTTTGCGGACTATATGCGGAACCATTCATTTCAATGGGTCCGCAAAAAATCCCCAAAAACTTAAGTTACTTAGTGTGCATTCCGTTTCCGTATGTCTGTATTTCCGTTCTGCAAACAAATAGAACATGTCCTATTATTGTCCGCATTATAGACAAGGATAGGACTGTTCTATTAGGGGCCAGCTGTTCCGTTCCACAAAATATGGAATGCACACGGATGTCATCCGTATTTTTTGCGGATGTGTTTTTTTTCGCGGACCACAAAATACATACGGTTGTGTGCATGAGGCCTTATACAGACCAGGCGGATACTGTGACAGAGCCAGAGGGGTCCCACAGCCCCTTATTCACTTATAAAACCTAATGGCCGGCCTACAAATCAAAATATGCAGATGATAAAGGCTCCTCCAACCAAACCTGTCTGGCTATAGAAGATGGTAAGGGGCCCGTGACTTTTAATGTCCTGGGGCCCCAATCACTCTCAGACCAAAGCATCCAATTGTTACAGCACTTTTTTTTTTTTTTTACATAAAGCCCCTAAAATATTAGTCATGCCCATTAACGAAAACTATAATGCCCCCAGATAATGAGTCCCAAAGTAGCAGGGCCAGTGGGATCCTATTATAAATGCCAGAGACACCCCCAATGAACAGTGTCAGACAGAGAGTATCCCAATAGACAGTACCAGACAGAGAGTGTCCCAATAAACAATGCCAAGTCCCAATAAACAGTGTCAGACAGAGAGTACCCCAATAGACAGTACCAGACAGAGAGTGTCCCAATAAACAGTGCCAAGTCCCAATAAACAGTGTCAGACAGAGAGTATCCCAATAGACAGTACCAGACAGAGAGTGTCCCAATAAACAATGCCAAGTCCCAATAAACAGTGTCAGACAGAGTGTGTCCCAATAAACAGTGCCAGACAGAGAGTACCCCAATAGACAGTACCAGACAGAGCGTGTCCCAATAAACAGTGCCAAGTCCCAATAAACAGTGTCAGACAGAGCGTGTCCCAATAAACAGTGCCAGACAGAGAGTACCCAATAGACAGTACCAGACAGTGTGTCCCAATAAACAGTGCCAAATCCAATAAACAGTGTCAGACAGAGAGTACCCCCAATAGACAGTACCAGACAGAGAGTGTCCCAATAAACAGTGCCAAGTCCCAATAAACAGTGTCAGACAGAGTGTGTCCCAATAAACAGTGCCAGACAGAGAGTACCCCAATAGACAGTACCAGACAGAGCGTGTCCCAATAAACAGTGCCAAGTCCCAATAAACAGTGTCAGACAGATCGTGTCCCAATAAACAGTGCCAGACAGAGAGTACCCCAATAGACAGTACCAGACAGTGTGTCCCAATAAACAGTGCCAAGTCTCAAAAAACAGTGTCAGACAGAGAGTATCCCAATAGACAGTACCAGACAGAGTGTGTCCCCATAGCAAGTACCAGACAGAGAGTACCCCAATAGACAGTACCAGACAGAGTGTGTCCCCATAAACAGTACCAGACAGAGAGTACCCCAATAGACAGTACCAGACAGAGTGTGTCCCAATAAACAGTGCCAGACAGAGAGTACCCCAATAGACAGTACCAGACCGAGCGCGTCCCAATAAACAGTGCCAGACAGAGAGTACGCCAATAGACAGTATCAGACTGAGCGCGTCCCAATAAACAATGCCAGACAGAGAGTATCCCAATAGACAGTACCAGACCGAGCTCGTCCCAATAAACAGTGCCAGCCAGAGAATACCCCAATAAACAGTACCAGACCCAGCGTGTCCCAATAAACAGTACCAGACTGAGCGCATCCCAATAAACAGTACCAGACAATGAGAACCCCAATCAACAGTGCCAGACCAAGAGTACCCCAATCAACAGTGCCAGACAAAGTATCCCTTTAACAGAATCTGCCCAAACCTTGTTAACTTTTCAGATGTAGCAGAGCTGAGTGTGCAAGATACTTTGGAATTACAATGAATTATAAAAGGATGCAAAGGGAATTTAAAGGAGGTTGGACATGACTACAAAAACATGGTGGCTTTCTTCCAAGAACAGCGCCACACTTAAACAAGCGTGGTGCTGTTTTTTTTAAGAAAGCAGCCATATTTTTTGGGTTGTATACATGTCTACCTCTGTCACCCCAAACACCCCTGATTTTAGGAAATGGTTGCAATTCTCTAACATTTAGCAGAAGGTTCCCCAATGCGGAGAATTGATTTCTGAGCAGTGCAGCCCCATAGATTCCAATGATAAACTGGGCTCTGCTACATCTGTGCTATGTTATGCAGGGGGAGGCACGTGCTGCTATTGTGACGGATGGGCTGGAGCTGGGTGTAATCCATCAATTGTTCTGAGCAGGCGTTAAATAGTTGGTTTATTCTCTGTAACCTTTGCTATCTGTCCTTCTCTCTCTGTCACTTCATTCTCTGAGGCAGGATTACCACAGCTCATCCATGGCCCGGGGTGACGCCCCCACCAGCCATTTCCATATATTCATCATTTGCAGATTGGGTGATAGGATTGTAAATGCAGAGCGATGATTTCCATAATACACTTATCACTTCTCCCCCAGCGAGTCCAGATTTAGGTCACCATTCATCTGCACTGTTCACATTGTGCTCGACAGATTAACACAAATGGCCGCATATGGTCCATTGTGTGTCCGGCCTAGAACTGAATATCTGCATGGAATATCCCCGGATTTCTATTCATTGTACTAATCCTATGTCTATGACTCCGGGATTTATACTTCCATTCTGTAATTACATGATGGGTCATATTCTTATCGACATCACCATTATTCTCATATCTATCTATCTATCTATCTATCTATCTATCTATCTATCTATCTATCTATCTATCTATCTCATATCTAATCTATCATATCTATCTATCTACCTATCTATCTCATATCTATCTATCTATCTATCTATCTAATCTATCATATCTAGGGTGGCCACCGGCTTCATCTCAAAAAGGAGGACATTTTCGGCCACACCCCAATATGTTAAACCACACCCCAATCTGCTAAACCACGCCCCAAATCTGCTAAACCACGCCCCCAACCGGCTCGTACACCGTCACCCATCACACCTCCCCTGGCTCTTACCACACATACACCCCCACCACGTGAAAATTCAAGCCAGCAAGCCTAACTATAAAAATACCGCTCTAGTGTGGTTAGAATAAAGAGGATTGTTCAGTTAATTAAAAATAAAATATGGCAGATGGAAAAGAAATCCACAATTCTCAGCTGTTCCCTCCCTGCCATTGAATGCTTTGGTTATATGGCTGCAGTGGTGACGTCTGTGACACGCTGGACTTCTGGCATCATTGCTGCTGCCACGTAAACAAAGACTGACAGGCATGTAATGGGCGAGTGTGCACATCTGTCATAGTGCTGGTGATGTGCACACTGATGGCAGGTGTATGGCATGTGACCACTGCAGCCAGTTCTCAGCATTAGAGCACTGATTGGCTGCAGCAGTAACATACCATATACCGGCAGGTGACACATATCTGGATGGACATTACATTCACCAGCACCAGACATACCAGATGATACAGCACCACTTACCTCTTACATCCAGTGACGTCTTCCTGATGTAGATCTTCTCTTTTCTCATCTTCTCTATTTGGCCCACACCGCCATGACACTTCTTTCAGCTCCATCTTCTCTCTGCCACAAAGACATCATAGATTACCCACTTTTACTGTTATCCTGCTGCTGCCTAAAATACTGCGCCCACTGTGCTCCCCAATGTCCCCAAATACTATACTGTAGATATAACAGTGCCATATAGGTAGGACCCCATATAGTCACTGTGCTCCCACTAATAATTCTCTCCTAGAGTGTCCCATTAGTAATAGTGCCCCAATAGTGATAATGCTCCACCAGTATCCCTTTTTAGCAGTAGTGCCCTCCATATTGTACTAATAATAGTAACACCCCCAATAGTACCCCTGGTAGTAGTAATAATTCCCCATAATAGAAACCATTTTCCCATAGTGCCTCCAGTAGTGCTCCCAGAAATAATAAGGACCTGCTGTAATGGTCCTCAAATCATCCCACTGTGCCCCCATCAGACCTCACATCAGCCCCACTGTGCCCCCATCAGACCTCAGATCAGCCTGTAGTGCCCCTTCAGACCTCAGATCAGCCCACTGTGCCCCCATCAGACCTCAGATCAGCCCACTGTGCCCCCTCCAGACCTCACATCAGCCCACTGTGCCCCCATCAGACCTCACATCAGCCCACAGTGCCCCCATCAGACCTCACATCAGCCCACTGTGCCCCCATCAGACCTCACATCAGCCCACTGTGCCCCCATCAGACCTCAGATCAGACCACAGTGCCCCCATCAGACCTCACATCAGCCCCTGGCCCCAAGCCCACGTGCCCCATCAGACTCACATCAGCCCACTGTGCCCCCATCAGACCTCAGATCAGACCACAGTGCCCCATCAGACCTCCGATCAGCCCACTGTGCCCCTTCAGACCCGATCAAGCCCACTGTGGCCCCTTCAGACCTCCGATCAGCCTGTAGTGCCCCCTTTAGACCTCAGATAGCCTGTAGTGCCCCCTCAGACCTCAGATCAGCCCACTTGCCCCTCCAGACCTCAGATCAGCCCACTGTGCCCCCATCAGACCTCAGATCAGCCACTGTGCCCCCTCCAGACCTCAGATTCAGCCCACGTCCCTCCAGACCTCAGATCAGCCCACTGTGCCCCCTCCAGACCTCAGATCAGCCCACTGTGCCCCCATCCAGACCTCAGATCAGCCCACTGTGCCCCCTCCAGACTCAGATCAGCCCACTGTGCCCCCATCAGACCTCAGATCAGCCCACTGTGCCCCCATCGACCTCAGCATCAGCCCACAGTCCCCATCAGACCCACATCAGCCCACTGCCCCCATCAACCTCACATCAGCCTCACGTGCCCCTCAGACCTCACATCAGCCCACCCCCCCATCAGATCAAGCCCACTGTGCCCCATCAGACCTCACATCAGCCTCACACATCAGCCCACTGTGCCCCATCAGACCTCAGATCAGACCACAGTGCCCCATCAGACCTCCAATCAGCCCACTGTGCCCCTTCAGACCTCCGATCAGCCTGTAGTGCCCCCTTCAGACCTCCGATCAGCCTGTAGTGCCCCTTTAGACCTCAGATCAGCCTGTAGTGCCCCCTTTAGACCTCAGATCAGCCTGTGTAGTGCCCCCTTTAGACCTCAGATCAGCCTGTAGTGCCCCCTTCAGACCTCAGATCAGCCTGTAGTGCCCCCTCAGACCTCAGATCAGCCTGTAGTGCCCCTTCAGACCTCAGATCAGCCTGTAGTGCCCCCTTCAGACCTCAGATCAGCCTGTAGTGCCCCCTTCAGACCTCAGATTAGCCCTGTAGTGCCCCCTTTAGACCTCAGATCAGCCTGTAGTGCCCCCTTTAGATCTCAGATTAGCCTGTAGTGCCCCCTTTAGACCTCAGATCAGCCTGTAGTGCCCCCTTTTAGATCTCAGATTAGCCTGTAGTGCTCCCCTTCAGACCTCAGATCAGCCTGTAGTGCCCCCTTTAGAACCTCAGATCAAGTCTGTAGTGCCCCTTCAGACCAGCCTGTAGTGCCCCCTTCAGACCAGCCTGTAGTGCCCCTTCAGACCAGCCTGTAGTGCCCCCTTTAGACCAGCCTGTAGTGCCCCTTCAGACCAGCCTGTAGTGCCCCTTCAGACCAGCCTGTAGTGCCCCCTTCAGACCTCAGATCAGCCTGTAGTGCCCCCTTCAACCTCAGATTAGCCTGTAGTGCCCCCTTTAGACCTCAGATCAGCCTGTAGTGCCCCCTTTAGATCTCAGATTAGCCTGTAGTGCCCCCTTCAGACCTCAGATCAGCCTGTAGTGCCCCCTTTAGACCTCAGATCAGCCTGTAGTGCCCCCTCAGACCAGCCTGTAGTGCCCCCTTCAGGACCAGCCTGTAGTGCCCCCCTCAGACCAGCCTGTAGTGCCCCTTCAGACCAGCCTGTAGTGCCCCCCTTCAGACCAGCCTGTAGTGCCCCCTTCAGACCAGCCTGTAAGTGCCCCTTCAGACCAGCCTGTAGTGCCCCATTCAGACCTCAGATCAGCCCACTGTGCCCGCGCTGCACTGTCACCTGACTGCAGCAGCGTCAGGTCAAGTGCGCGCACTACGTCCTGACGCTGTACCAGTCAGGCGTGTGCAGCGCAGCCAGACAGGAAGACAGCGGAGCGCAGGGAGGAGCTGAGCGGTGAGTACAGACCCAGCTCCTGCAATGAGCGCTTCCATCTGTATTGATGGAAGCGCTCATTGCTTCCTGCGCCCCTAAAAAGGAGGACTTCTGGCCGTCCGTCCTGGCCTTTAGCCGGACGGAGGACCAGGAGTCCAAAAACCGGACTGTCCGGCCAAAAACCGGACGGATGGCCACCCTAATCATATCTAATCTATCATATCTATCTATCTATCTATCTATCTATCTATCTATCTATCTATCTATCTATCTATCTACCTATCTATCTATCTATCTATCTCATATCTATCTATCTATCTATCTATCTATCTATCATATCTATCTATCTATCTATCTATCTATCTATCTATCTATCTATCTATCTCATATCTATCTATCTATTATCTATCTACATAAGCTTTCTGGCATATCTACGCCAGCCCCTGGTGTATAGACTGCCGGATGTTGGGCCTAATTTCTGATGAGGTGTACACTGCCAGGCTATGATAAATACCAGCCCGGTGGATGCCAGACTGATACTTTTTACAGTTGCCTATAGTCGTCTATGGAATAGTGTAAGTCTCCCCCAGTATTGTATGATCGTTATGGTGCACGTTTGTGCTCACCATATTGCAGATCACAACAGATCAACGGTTAAAAAATTACAAAAACGCACTGACTGATAATTTTTAGCGCAGTTTAAATGAAGGTTCAGTTCAGGTTGCAGCGGTGCGGTCTGCTTCACCCCTGTGTATTCACAGCAACTCGACAGATTTCTCTCCTCTCATTACCTTATAAATGGCTTTTAGAGGCTCGCAAATGTTTTCACTTTCCATATTTTAGTAACTTTTTTTTCTCTTTTTTCCACCTTTTTAACACTTATCCTTGGCTCCAGTGTAAATGGGATCACACCTCCGGGTCGCTGTCTGTTTGTTCCGGGGCGCTGGAGCATTACTAATACCTTTCTTTAGTATTATACCTTTTCATAGGATTTTTTTTATCTTTATGGAAAAATTTAAAGCCGACTTACATGTGTTTTTAAAAATTTAGCAATTTACAAATTTGGATTATACAGGAAACTGTAAATAATATCCCTAAACCGTTACCTGTGGCTGACACCTTTTTAGCTCTGCTACATTAGAAAGTCAAGCTATGATCAACTTCCACTAAAGCTCCATTTTCTCAAGGGAGCCTGACAGACTCTTTGTTCCACCTCTGGGTTTAGGCTTCTGCTTGGTCCTTCCTCCATGCTTTATACTGCAGCTCTGCTTGCTCAAATTAGCTGCTTAGTATGAGCACAATCTCAGCATGGACTAAGTGGATGCACTGAAAAACGGATTTCTATGACAGCAAGGACAAAATGATTATAAACTACAATCAACAAAAACATCAATCAGAAAAATATTCTTTGTTTAAAGGCTGTGGACATTTTTTTATGATTGTATTTCACTCATTTTGGGCTAAAAAAACAATTTTTCCAATTGGTCTTTAATAAAAATGTTCAGCTGTTTTTGAGTTACAGGGGTTAAAAATTAGTCTGTTTGCAGACTATCCTTCTTGAGTTCCGTCAGCTGATGGCTCATGTGAAGCATTATCTCTGATCTTCTGACCTCATAAACACTCATTACAGCTAAACTCTTATCCAACTGATAAGAATATGGCTTAAATGAGTGTTTATGAGGTCAGAAGATCAGAGATAAGGCTTCACATGAGCCGTCAGCTGACAGAAATAAGATGTGATTTTTTAACCCTTGTATCTCAAAAATGGTTGAAAATTTTTAATAAAGACCAATTGAAAAAAAAGATTTTTAGCCCTAAGTTAGTAACATGCAATCATTAAGAAAAAACTGTTCCAAATGCATCCATAGCCTTCAAGCCATCAATGTGCTGTTGAGAGGGGAACCCCTGGGACCACCACCAATCAGCACCATGAAAGGAAGGCAGCCATTGCTGATTTATTTACTATAGTACTGGACACAGCACAGTCCATGTCCATGTGGCTGTGTCTGAGATCCAATACCGGACAGGAACAGCTGCTGGTACTCAGGGGTGGACCACCAACAATCAGAAGCAAATGACTATGTTATATGTTGTGTGGATCCACAGCATAAATTAATGAAAATTCTCTATTTAGTATTCGTCGAAGCTTGTGTCATGCCCCACCCCTTAAAGGGATTTTACGATTTGCATCAGCAACCCTTACCATGATCATTTATGAAAGCAGCTGTTAATTTTGTACTGTATTTCTTTTCCTTTTATTGCTCCTATCTCCCCTTCTGGGCTGTGGTCACATGACTATGTCCATGCAGCTCTTTCTTATATCCTGTGATGTTATGTCCATGGGTGGGGCAGTGATAGGGGAGTGTCTATGTCACTAGCTGGGTGGGAGGAGCTATACACTACCTGGGTGGTGTTAGGGGCAGTGATAGGGGAGTGTCTATGTCACTAGCTGGGTGGGAGGAGCTATAAACTAGCTGGGTGGTGTTAGGGGCAGTGATAGGGAGTGTCTATGTCACTAGCTGGGTGGGAGGAGCTGTAAACTAGCTGGGTGGTGTTAGGGGCAGTGATAGGGAAGTGTCTATGTCACTAGCTGGGTGGGAGGAGCTATAAACTAGCTGGGTGGTGTTAGGGGCGGGGCTGGAACTGTCACAGAGGAAGGAGAAGTGGATCATGGGTTTGGTTGGATACAACAACAGGAAGTTGATCACCATCCACCTGGGGTGCACCCAGCCTTTCTGCTGCCTAAGGCGAAAACTGAAACAGCGCCCCCCCGTTCCCAATGCAAATTTCTTAACCTAACCCCTTTCCTTCAGTCATCATTTCACGTAAGGCTGGCCATAGAAAGTAATCTCACTGTTTAGTTTGTGACGCCGTCCATCTGTTATTTTAGACTTACAGCTAGTAGGGCATCGCTGGGAGTTTGTAGTTTTGCACACAGCTGTTGGTCCATTCCTGAGCTATGACGACCTAGGAAGACTTCTACCGCTACTGGCTCAACTTTCCATCACTATTGGGGTTTTTTGGCTTGGTTCCACCAATGTTACTGCTATATAGAAAACCGACCATGTCACCAAAGTCCTGGGCCGTTGGGTCAGAATACCAAGATCTGAGCTGAAGTCACAGGGGAACCTTCAAGGAACATATGGAGCACCTACAAGAAGCCCATCTTTATAGTCACTAATCTATGCCTAATCTGGGCTTTATGCAGAGGCCCAGTTTTTAAGGGTTCGGAGGTAGTTGTTACACACACATTCTGGGGTCCATAGGGGCCCTCAGGCTCACTTGCTAGAGAAGATAGACGGGTATTCTAGGGGGCACATGGTAGAGAAGCACTGGGGTCCAGGAGCTGCCTCTGGCTTTATGCATTGACTGCATCCTTTCGGCAGGTCCGTTATTGACCACCATACACAATAGATCATATGACGTGTTAATGAGGTTGGAGATGCTATACTATATATAACATCTAGAAGATTTCATGAACCCCCTCTGGGGTCACATAGGCATGTTAACCTCTCACTAGGCCAAGCACTTGATATTTGCACATGAATATTGCATTTTTCTGCTTTGTTTGGAGTGTTTATTTTGCATGTTAAGCTCATTTGACGCCTGCAGGCATTCACTTATCATTCCTCAGTAGCCTGGGGCATCCCAGGGATAAATAGATTTTATCCACAGAGAGCATAATGTAAAGGAAAGTGTTATGGAGGGAGGGGAACACGCAGAGAATAAAAAAAATAGAAAAAGCATTTCCCAAAATATATGGTATCTTGTGTCACATTGGGAAAAATGATGTTCCTTGGAAACCTTGAGGGTCGCCATGACAGCTCTGATAGAGATTTCCTAGATTACTGACTGGCACATCTACCTGATTATTCCTTTCCCTAAATCACTTAATGTAGTAATTGTAGAAAATATGGCTGACAACTCTTATTTTAGTTATAATGTTGGCTGTACTGGTTACATAGTTACATAGTTGTTTTTTGAGGGGGTTTAACACAGAATAGCTTCCCTTTTATGTATGGACCGTTTATATATTTGTACAGGTTAATCATGTCCCCCCTTAGACGTCTTTTTTCAAGGCTAAATAAGTTCAGTTCACATAACTAAGATCTTCCAGGCCCTTTATCAGTTTAGTGGCTCTCCTCTGTACCTTTTCTAACTCCAGGGCATCCTTTTTATGGACTGGCGCCCAGAACTGAACTGCGTATTCAAGTTGAGGCCGCACCAACGCTTTGTATAGTGGCAATATTACATCCCTGTCTCGCGAGTCCATGCCTCTTTTAATACAAGACAGAATTCTGTTGGCCTTAGAGGCAGCTGACTGGCATTGTGCTGTTATTTAGTCTATGATCTACTAATACACCCAGATCCTTCTCAACAAGTGACTCTCCCAGTGTTACTCCCCCTAGGACATATGCTGCATGCAGATTATTCCCCCCCCAAGGGCATAACTTTACATTTATACATTTTTACATACAAGGCCGTCCACAACCTGTCCCCTCCCTACATCTCAGAACTACTCTCCCGATACATCCCCACACGTAATCTCCGATCCTCACAAGACCTCCTTCTCTCCTCCACTCTTATCAACTCTTCACACAATCGCCTCCAGGATTTCTCCCGCGCAGCCCCAATACTCTGGAACTCTGTACCCCAACATATCAGACTCTCACCTACAGTGGAATCCTTCAAAAGAAATCTGAAAACCCACCTCTTCAGACAAGCCTACAACCTGTGACCCTGCTGCTGCTACACTGCCATGACTAGCTTTACCCTCACCTACTGTGTCCTCCCATACCGCATAGATTGTAAGCCTTCACGGGCAGGGCCCTCTCTCCTTCTGTACCAGTCTGTAACTTGTTTGTCCTAGAGCAATTGTCTAGACTATGTATGTAAACCCCTTTCAACATGTACAGCGCTGTGGAATGAATGGCGCTTTAATAATAAATAATAATAATAATAATAATAATAATAATAATCATTTATCTATATTGAACCTCATTTGCCAAGTGGAGGCCCAAACAGTAAGTTTGTCCAAGTCACATTGTAACTTATTAACATCTTCCATAGACTGGACAGTATTATAAAGTTTGGTGTCATCTGCAAAAATAGAAACAGCTCTATTAATCCCATCCTCTATGTCATTAACCCCTTGGCGACAATGGACGTACCGGTACGTCATGGGCGCGAGGTACTTCGCGCAACAGGGCGTACCGGTACGTCATGCATGTTAACCCCCCGCTGCTCAGTGCAGCGGGGTTAACATGCTTTGATGGCGGCTGTTAGACACAGCCAGCCATCCGTAGTGAAGGCCTCGGGGTGCCGTGCACCCCCCATAATGGCGATCGCTGTGAATGGCTGGTCTATTCAGACCAGCCATTCACAGCAGGCTCCGTGTACTCGGCGGGGATAGCGCTATTCTAGCGAATCCCCGCCGAGTGTCAGGGGTTAGGGGGGGTCAGGGTGTCCCCCGCCCCCCTGATTGGCTGTGGGCAATGGGTGGGCAGATGGGTGGGCAGATGGGGGGCGGGGGGAGACTTCCAATGTGCGGGCGGCTGCCGCAAGTGCCGCCCGCAATAATTTTTCTGGCCCAGCGTTATTCCAAGCAGAGTATCAGCATACAGCTGATACTCCTGCTTGAAACTGCTGACATCGGTGCTGGCACCGATGTCAGCAGTTTAACCCCTTCCATGCCGCGGTCCGTAGGGACCCGCTGTATGGAAGGGGTTAACAGGGAGGGAGCGCTCGCTCCCTCTCCCATCGGCGCTGCGGTGCGCTGGCAGCGCCGATGGTGTGGGCAGATGAGAGGGAGGAAGCTCCCTCTCCCTTCCATCGGGACGCTGCTCTGCTGTGGCAGCGTCCCGATGGTTACATGCAACCAACGCTTTGGTCTGGCTTGCCATGAAAGCCTGTTCAAGCTCCTGCTAAAGGCAGGAGCTTGAACAGGCTATAAGAAAATACACTGCAGTACACTATAACAGTGTACTGCAGTGTATTGTAAAATACCAGACCCACTGGTTCTTGAAGAACCAAGTGGATCTGAGTCCAGAAAAGTGGAAAAAAAAAAAAGTTTAAAAAAAAGTTAAAAAAATTGATTAAAAATAAAAAACACACAATACATGAACATGTTAGGTATCGCCACAATCCGTAACAACCCGCTCTATAAAAATATTACATGAGATGGCCCCCCAGGCGAATGCTGTAAAAAATTTTTTAAAAAAACTATGCCAAAATAGCCATTTTT
>ONZH01014734.1:0-30000 GCA_900303285.1 Rhinella marina
CCTGGATCTGAATACTTTAGCAGTTGCATGTGTAAACACCCCAGAGTAGTGTTACAACTCTGCGTAACCAGCTTCTATCTGTGTGCTACTCTAGAAATGTAATTCTGTGCATTGATGTCATCAACAGCATTATTATGTATTATATTCAATGTTATGCAACTGTTTCCCATGTAATGTACCTGGTGTTCCAGCAGGTGTCAGTAAATACTATGGCAGATTCAGATGTAGTTTTACCAGAATGGTACGGTCCTTAGTCCATTCTGACCCCCCTCTGCTGGAGAGAAGTTAAGTTCTTCCAACTTCCTGCAGTGAGGAGGAAATGACAGTTTTAGTCAGGGAGTTGTCCCCTGTACCCTGATCAGGGAGGACATGTGCAGGACAGTGGAGCACCTTCAGCTCTGCTGTACCCTAAAGACAGAGTAATATAGCCTGCAATAAGGCACTACAATACTCTCATGGGAAGCCAGACTTAGGAGGTAACCTCAGCTTAGAACAGGAAGCCTGAAACCTGAATTTCCAAGCATCTGCCAAGTATAAGCAATAGCTGCACTTGCTGGACACCAAGCTGAAGGATGAACTGAGTCATCTACATTCAAAGTTCATTTAATAAAACTACGTTGGACCAGTCATACAAGTCTGCGCATCATTCCCACCTGACGACCCTCAATTACTACTACTAGTAAATTTATTGCAGCCGGAGCCAACGCCTGGGGCCTGTTCGTCTTACAAGTTAGGAACACCGTGACAATCCCACCAAAGACTTGCGTGGCCTAAATACCCCTTGGCACTCCTACCACTGGGACATAAAGGAAAATCACCTTAGAGGGCCCTGGAGGGGGAAAGGATCGCCCCCGTAGCAACCACGGCACCCCGGTCACTGCACATGTCATAAAATATTTTGTATATCTACTAGAACTGACTCTGTTATTCAGTGAAATGTATCTTTATTGAGCCATTTTTCTTTCTTATTTCTTAGAAAGGCTCACTGAGATGGCCGCACTTGCTCAGTTTAAATCTTCAACTGCCTCCTGTCCTGAGCTGTGATAGGGAGAGATGGACAGGAGTCTTGACATGCAGCAGAATAGACACTAGTCACACTACCCTTGAGTAACCAGCTTGATGTAGCAGAGTAATTGGGGCAGATCTCTGGATCTATGTGAGGTGCAGGGCTGTTTCTCGCTTTGTTAAAAAGAGATTGCCAATGTACTATAATATTATTGATGTATGTCACCTTTTTCTTACATACTTTGGGTGTAACTCAAGTTTCTACTTCTTTCACTACCTTGATTTTAAAATTATTGTGATATGTCTGCTTCACTAACCACTTGGAGAACATAATGTGTACACAGTCTAGTTATCATAACATGTTGGGTGACATGATCTTAGTGCTTGAGAATATTTCACTTATGTGAATTATGGCTTTGTACTTACTAGACACCCATACGGCGTGGTCCTCCCAGGGTCCTGGGGAAAACTCAGCCTCCCTGACGGTTGGAGCTACAAAAGATAAAGCATAAAGTTAGATTCTATTTTGAAGACAGAAGTTCCACCAATTACACTTTTGATTTTAGCGGACGCCGAGGTGCCTAAGTGAAGGCGTCTATGACTGACGAGCGGTGGTGCATTAAAGTGTTAATAAACTCAGCCTGCAGCAAGGGGAAAAAATGGTTCTGCCCGCGGGGGTGTTTCTCTTGTGGACACTGTTTCTAATTACGAGCGAGAGGGTGTTTCTTTTAACCAACACCCCTGCGTCCTGGTTGGCTGAGGTGGTGGTAGCGGCTAAGGGGTTAAAAGGATGGCCCTGATAGGGGGACGGCCTCTTTCTCCAGCATCTTCACTGAAAGCTTCCCACCCTCCCTTCCCCATTATTTCATAGTTTTCTTTACTTTTTCTGATTCATTTCTGGTTTGTTTCAGTGTTTTACATTTCAAGTCACAGCAGAGGTCAGTTGACGATTTCAGACGGAGAAGAAGGCAGACTTGCCCACAGAACGCTGTGGGGCATAGCACTTCAATACTCCGGGTTATGGTGTTTATGGTCAACAAGTTGAAGTTTTGGAATAAGATAAGAAAATAAAGCTGTGACCGACCCTTACCCAACTTAAGGTGTTGTGTGTTTTATTGGCCGGCTGCGAGGGTGGTTTGGTGGGGGGTTTAGAGAGGTCAGTCTCGGCAGTCTACCTACCTTCTACCTTGGGGGCTGTTGGAGGGGCAGGTGGGCTCCTCTGTGGCTGGGGTTGAGGCGGGGTAGAGGGCCCCTGTGGTGCAGCAGCTGTAAAAAATCATTAAATAATGGCATTTCATTCAACTCAAATGAACAGTTGTAATTGCTGATGTTGATACATCTGAATAGTTTGGGGCTGGATCCCATTCCTAACCACTAGTGCTCTTATATCACTGCAGCTGCACTCCCACATAGCCTGGATTAAAAATTAATTAAATATGTTTACACTTACATGAAGCTGCAGGTCCTGCCGGGGCCAACTGGCCTTGACGTCGTTGACGTCGCTGACGTCGCTCTGTAACATAAATCCGTACACAATTGTTATGATGACCGTTTTTAATACTAACACTGTATACTACTATGAAGATATTATGGGTGAGAGGAGGGCAATATGATGTGGAGTGGGCATTTCAAGTTAAGGGATCATAGAATATCTGGGATGCATATTTGATGGAGGGGGCATTTCTTGGGAGGGTTGAATGAATGAATAAAAGATGTCTGTGTGTCACATTCTGCAGGTACAAACATAACAAATATAAATACTGCACATACAATGCACTAGTATACCATAGCTCCAGTCCCAACCGTTCCGGATTAGGCTGGACTGTCAGGATTTTAGCGGCTGAGTCCGGGAATGGGTGGCTATGTCCCGTGGTCAGCTGTCTTTGCATCCATAAGAAGCAGAGACGGGTGACGGCAAGCAGGGAGCAGTCCCTTCACCTTCCCCGACGTCCAGTGTAATGTCTCCTTGTGGCTGCCCACATACAGTATAATGTCTTCTCCTTGTGGCCCCAAGTGTTTTTTTCTTCTAAATGGGTATTATTTATTGCAATACATTTCTTAATACCTTTATTGTGGGAATATTTTTGATATCGCACACTCCAGACACATTAGATGCAGCATGAGCACGTCTTTGAGTCTGTGTGTAGGAGGAGGAAGCACTAACTATGAAGGGGCATATATCTAAGGGTACTTTCATATTAGCGCGAGAGATCCAGTGGGCTGCTACGGCCGGGAACAGCCCAACGGATCTCTCCGGATCCAGCATTTGCCTGACACGAAAGGGAGAACGGCCAGCCCCATCAACAATAATGGGTGACGGCGCAGAACCGGCCGCTATGCAGCAAGAACGTCGGGAATTTGCAGGACAAATACCGCGGATCAGCCTGCCGGATCACCACCACATATGTGAAGGTAGCCTAAGGGAAATTACTGGAAAGGGGTACGTATCTGGGAATACCTTCACTTGTTTGAGTGGAGTTAGAGGCGTGTCCTAGCATGAAATAAAATTTCTGCAGCACACCACACACGCCCACGTTGTCCTTCTATACGGTTTTCATTATTGGCACTGGTATCAGGGTTGCCAACCACAATTTTTTTTTCTGGACAACTTTGGACAACTTATCCCAAAATCACGGACGGACAACATTTTTTCATTTTTTAAGGAAAAAATTGAAAACCATAATGAAGGATAAATATAAAGTAATAAAGGTCTATAGCTCAATATACTGATCAGAACTCATTACCACCATTTACTGTGAGCTGTAAAATGATGATAATTACCACCAAAATAATCTAGTATCACCAGCCTCTAAAAAATCACGGACACATCTATTTTTTCTTCCGAGGAAAAAAGTTGCCTATTTTTACGGCCTGTCCAGAAATTTGTGGACGGTTGGCAACCCTGACTCGTATATATACAATACAGTACACTAATTTATTAACATGATTTTACTTTTCAAATATTTTGTTACTTACCCCTTCTTATCTCCTCCCGTATCTCCTTTAGCCACTCTGGGGTCTTTATTTTGAGATTCCACCATCGGCGTTGTATCTGGCCTGGGGTCCGCACAGTCCTACACCGATGTAGCAGGCCTCAGATCACCACCTCTATGACCTACTTTTTGTGGACATGTTGATGGCAGTGTGGGCCATCATATTTCTCCCTGTCCATAACACGGACCATGTATTTCAGCTCATCAGAGCTAAACGCAGCTGCTCGTCTTGCCATCGCTATGCCTCTACGTCGTGCGTGCGTACGTACGTACAAATAGTACGCTAAAGATTTGTACGCTAATGCGTACGTATTCCGTTAAGTAGCGTACCTTTAAAAACGCTACACTGTATGTTCGTTACTTGAGTAGGAATGTTCGCAGACGCAGTGTATGCGTACGCTAATGAGTACTTATTCAGTTAAGTAGCGTACCTTTGACAACGCTACACTGTATGTTCGTTATTTGTGTGGGAATGTTCGCATTAGCGTACGCATTAGTGTAAATTCTCAAATATGCGTATATTTTGCGTCGCCGTTGTTGAAGTCACTTGGAGTTTTTCCACTTTTTTCATTGTAATAGCAACTGCAAGTAAACAAAACTATACCCTATCAGACTCCCATTATTGTTGCAGCAATTATTCAGCCGTTATAGCAAGGTTCGTTTTAGGTTCGGTTCGTACGAATCCGAACTTCACGAAAATTCTCCAAACCGAACCGAACTTTTCAAAAGTTCGCTCATCTGTAATCATAAACATACACTTATTAAACAGTTTAAAGCTACCATCAAAAACTTGGTGGGAAAATATTAGAAGAAAATTGATCCATGAGGCACAAGGAGATATTTATAAATATACATACTAGAGATGAACAATCCAAATCTATCAATTTGACTAGAATCAATTTTAACTAGAATTGACTAAACTGTTTGAAAAGTTCAAATCAGACCTGAATCAATTCTGGACTAATCAAATATGCTCCAACTTACATAAAAATTGGTTCATAGTACCTTCTAATCTCCTGAGATTCATAGAGGAATAGTTATCAAGACAGGACCTTTCTGCCCTGGTCTTGATATATCCTGGTCAGAGGATGCACATTTATGACAAAGCCAAGATCCATCATAAATTCGGTGCATCCTGAAGCCTCAAGTCTGTGCATCTAAACAGAAATTTACGACAGCTCTGAGCTGCCATAGATTTGCCCCTTTCCCGTCCTTGCCATGCCTCCTTTTGGAAAAGTGGTGAGGGTGGAGTAAAAGAGGCACGTGAAACTTTTTTTTTTCAAAAAGTCACATTTAAAAAGTCAGAAACACAGCTTGTGACTCCTCCATAGTTTTTCAAAAAAGCCTCAGCAAATAAACATGAGTTCAGAGGAGAAGAGTGACCCCATTTGGTTCAGATAGGATCTATTCGTATCCAAATTAAACTATTAAAAAAATTCCTAATTTGAACAAATTTGCTAATCTCTGAGTCCAACAGTTTAACATGAGTAGTATTGCCACTGTACCAAGATCAATGGCAACCTATAGCAGCTGTCCAGGAACACAGGTTAATGCATTTCTCACAACTCCAAATAATCTGCAGATAAAATTTTTACATTGCAGTTAGTGTTGAGCGAATCGAAGTGAAACTAATTGACTTTGATCCGAATTTCAGGAAAAATTTGATTTGCCATGACACAAAATTTTCTCACGTTTCGTGGTAACAAATCATTTTCCCCTGAAATGGCTGTAAAAAAATTACATACTCACCTCATGGAGAGGACATTGTGGCCATCTTGATTGAAGAAACCGCACATGAGGTTTAAAGCTGTTTCTTCAATCAAGATTACCGTTACGGCCTCTCCGCGAACAAATGGATGAGGTGAGTATGTTGGTTTTTTTTTGTTTGTTTATCCCCAATTAATTCCTGAAATGGCTCAGTTTTACTGTCAGATGCCACGGTCAACAATGAACATGACATCTGAGGGGTTCAATGATGGAGGCCGGCGCGATCACCATTCCTTGTCATTGTGCCTGCTACATACAATGGAATGTGATTCGTGACAAAGTAATTCGTCATAAATCAAATTTCTTTGTGAAATTCGTTAAAGCAGCCAAATCATTTCATAGCTTCACTTATCACTAGTGATCATTCTCAGATCAATGGGGATCCAACACCTGTCACCCCCGCCGATCAGTTGTTTACTTGAATAAGAGCTGACCTGCAGTACCCCAGCATGGCCACTACTCAGTAGACGGAACCTTGTGCTTCTGGCTTTATAAACTGTTCAGTTTTCAGCACTAGATGCTGCAGCAAACAGCTGATCAGTTAGGGCGCCAGTTGTCAGACCCTCTATCCTGAGGATAGGCCATCAATATCTAAGTACTGGAAAACCCCTTTAAATGAAATCTAATACACATTTGGAAGCTACTTTTAACATGGCAGTTGGACCGTATACCTGAAGGGGTCCTGTGCAGCTGCACAGGTTGCACATGCAGTATGTCCATCACAGTTAAATTCATATAAAACTATTTCTTTTAATTATATTTTATCCTACTTCACATACAACTTATGATCACTATTTCTTTCATGTGTCCGCATAATTAAATTTAAAAAAACTTAAGCTCTTTCTGATATTTTGCTACTTATTTTCATATAAAATGTGAATCAGTAAAAATGGTAAAAGTCATTCTAAGGTCAGGGATTCAGTTTTTTTTTGTCTGAGAAAAAATTGTAAATTGTTTCATTCTGGAGTTTTGTTTGTCTTTCTTTGGATGGGATGGAGATTTCACAAAGGTTACATTTGACAGATTCTTGTCTTTTTTTAACCTCACTGAGGTCTTTATGTATCAAACACTCCTTTGTTTTCAGAGTGACCTCAACCTCTTTTTCATTAAAAGTGCATTTTTTGACTTAGCTTAGAACTATGAGATCATTTTATGACTTACCTTTTAGATTAAATGGCTTTCAGAACATCCAGGAAAGCACATTATTTTGTGTCTCCATACTGAGTATTGTAATCACTAACATTCACTGCACACATACGTATGAAGTTAAAAATGCACATAGAGGGGAAAAAGGACAGTCCGAGCGTGGGATCTTCTGAGACGACAACCACGACTTTTAAAAAAAAAACTTAAAATCTTGATAAGAAAGTTGGTCCTACCCTTTGGTATTCCTTGCATTCATCTTAAAGGTGACTTGAGACCATGAAAATGTATTACAGTCTGTAGTCAGCATGTTATTGAGCAGGAGGAGCTGAGTAGACTGATACATAGAACAAGTGCACAAACCAAGCCCAGGTGGATAGGTGACTGGATGAGGGCATTCCTCCGCCTTGATGCTTTCTGGATTCTGACTATGCGGAGTAGAGATAAGTAGTTTTGAAAAATTCAATTTGGCTGATTCGCTGAACTTCGACAACAAATTTGATTTGTTCCAAATTAATTTGACACAAATCTCCATAAATCATGTATATCCAGGCCATTCTGCCTAATCATATTCATCCCACTTGGTGGCCCAATCTCAGTGTGAAGGTTTGAAACTTTAACTGCAGGGAGAGTGTATCACTGTGTGCATTACGTTCTAGTGCACCCACACCAGTCAATATTACAGGTGTAGTTTATTGCTGTCTACATCACTGTGCAGTGCACCAAGATTCATAGGTAATCCATACTGTTAAAAAAATGTATACAGCACCCTTCAGTAAAGCAAAAAAAAAAACTATGCTAACCCTTGCAGGAGCTGTGTCCAAGTGCTTTTAATGCATGTTGTGGCAGGCATGCTTTTATCCCTTCTTTTAACTGTAGATTTACTGTACTTCAGTATTATAAGTCACTGTTACAGTCAGGGCTAATTTATCACCGTGGACTTAACCATGTAGTGCCCCAAGATTCAAGTAGTGGCCTCATGAGAGTGGGGAGGTGAGGGCAGTAGCAGTACCAGTGACAATAGTGGCCCCATGACAGAGTGGAAAGGGTGGCAGCAGTGGTAGTACCAGTGATAGTAGTGGCCCCATGACAGAGTGGGGAGGATGGCAGCACTGGCAGTTACAGTGGAAACAGTGGCCACATAACAGAGTGGGGATGGGGGCAGCTGAACTGACAGTGTCAATAGTGGTGCCATGACAGTGTGGGGAGGAGGGGCAGCAGCAGTGGAAGTAAGGCTGTGTTCACATGACTGTTTATTTTTCCATTCTTCTGATCCATCAGAAGAAGTGAAAAATAAAAAAGAAACAAATCCTGTATTTTGAGCATCCATGAAGCCCCTTTCAGATGATCAGTATTTGATCAGTGGTTGTAAGCCAAAAACAGGAGGGAGGTCCAAAACAGAGATACAATGTAAATGAATTCTGTGTTTTGGACCCACTCCTGCATTTGGCTTACAAACACTGATCAAATACTGGCCAAAGACCAACCATGTAAAAGAGGCCTTAGGGATGCTCAAAATACAGGATGCTTTTTTTAATTATTTTCTGTTGATCAGACGGTTTAGAAGAACGGAAACATAAACAGTGATATCAAAATGGACAAACAGGGACATTAGTGGCCACATAACAGAGTAGGGATGGGGGCCAACAGCAGTGGCAGTAACATGGACAATAGTGGCCCCATGAGAGAGTGTGGGGGGAAGCAGCATTGTGGTATACAGCCTCATTGTAGGAATGGCACTAGAGGCAGCAGGTGAGTGGCATCAGGTTGGTGGCAGCATCTGAATGGTGGCAGCATCATGTGGCCAGAAGTAACAGCCCATTTTGCAGAATATTTTGGTGTGGCAGCACACTACAGTAAGATCATTAGTGGCAGAATGATCTATTCTGTTGCATCAACAGATGTCTGGAATGTCTGGAAATCCTAGTTGATCCTTCTTCTTTATGAAGGTTTTTCTGTCAACATTTTTGGAGGAAAGGAAAGATATCTTAGAAGTAACTATGCCACTTGCACTGAACACCCTCTCTGATGCCGCACTACTAGCCTGGCAGGAAAGCATGCTCATGGCAAACTTGACCAGTTGCGGCCACACTTCAAGTTTGCATACCCAACAGTCCAGAGGATTTTGGATCATGTGTGACAGGGTGCAGGATGCAGAGTGAAAATATTCCACCACTGCTGGTTAAGGTTGTGCTGGATCTCCCTTTGCTGCTGGTTGGTTTCTTTAGAAGGTGGCTGAAGAAAACTGCTCATCGTAGGCAACATCCAACTGACTACACAGCATGTCTCTATTATAGTCCATATTTGCACCCCTCTCAGAAGGTCTAAAAAAATGCCTCCATTCTAGACCGGTAACAAGCAGTGTGGGACTGGAGTGCCTGTGGCCCACCAGTAAAATTTATTTTGGGGACACACCATACGCATACATTCAAATTTTACCTGCTCACACTGCAGCAAGGTGCTACCAGATGATTGAATATTGGGGTCCCTGCAGCAACTTTGAGAAGGTAAGTCCTGGAGAAAAGAGGATACTGGCTAGCTTTTTTCTATATCTAGAGGACCTCCTTTCTCTGCTTGTACAGGTGGTCTAATATATGCAGCGTGAAGTTCCAAAGGGTGGAACATCTGCATATCAGATGATGTTGACGAAGAGCATTTTGCCTCTGCATCTCAAGGACGGTGTGTTTTGCACAGTAAGAGTAGCTGAAGTGCATGCATAGTTTCCTGGACATTTTTAACAGCTCTTGCAATTCAGTGGAAGACTTGAGGAACCGTGTGAGAACGAAATTGAAGTCATGTGCCATGCAGGGCACTTGGATCAGTCCTCCCTGATGCAGCACAGACAAAACATTCTTCCTGTTATCAGCAGCCATGGTTCCTGTCTCCAGTTTGCCAGGAAACAGCTAGTGTTCGATTTCTTTATTGATGACAACGAGCAGTTCCTCCCTGATGTGGCTCCAATCGCCAAGGCTGACCAGGTGCAGAACTGTGTGACAACACCTAGCTTTGCATAGGTGATATCCTGGAGGACTACTGTGTACTGTGCATAGAGGGTAGGATGAGGACAAGGTGGAGGATGAGGAGGCAGAGGACATTGGCGCAGAAATCCCACAATTACAACGTGGAAGCGGCAATTTGCTGGTGTGCCTGATCTGGAATGACATTTACCTAGTGGGCTGTGAATGACATATATTGTCCTTGACCATAGTTACAACTCCATACATCAGCAGTGGCATGAACTATACCAGACACAGAGAGACCCAAGTACTGGCCCACCTTCTGCTCAACATAGGTATGTAGGGCTGGTACAGCTGTTTTGGAAAATTAATGTTGGCTTGAGAGTCTCTACCCTGGGCGGGAAGGACTGCAATACCAGCAACTTGACTATAAGCACATTCAGCTTTGCGCCCTTGGATGAGTGCATGCATACTGTTGTATTTTTGCAATCTCCTCATTGCTCAATTGCTGTTGAAAAAGTGATGATGAGGAGTAGGAAGAGGAGGAGGAGCATCAGGAGCAATATATGACATTGAAGTCAATGGGAAGGAAGGACAGCTTCCTTCTGATGAGGTTGTTGAGCCCTGACTGCTGGAGAGAGGGTATAGGCCAGTGAGAGATGCAGTGGTTACTACAGTACATTAGGCTGTAACACTAAATGAATGGCATGGTTTTCCCATGCCAATTTATGGTGACGCTCAGTGGCATAACTAGAAACAACTGGGCTCCACAGCAAAATTTTGAATGAGCCCCCTCCCCCAGCAACTTCTTCGCAGCCCACTCCACCCGTGCAACCCTCACTTTTGTTGGCTAGTCAAGATCACTCACTCAGACCAGACCCAACAGCGGCTCCATCCGATTTCTACACATACAGTACAGACCAAAAGTTTGGATACACCTTCTCATTCAAAGAGTTTTCTGTATTTTCATGACTATGAAAATTGTAGATTCACACTGAAGGCATCAAAACTATGAATTAACACATGTGGAATTATATACTTAACAAAAAAGTGTGAAACAACTGTAAATATGTCTTATATTCTAGGTTCTTCAAAGTAGCCATCTTTTGCTTTGATTACTGCTTTGCACACTCTTGGCATTCTCTTGATGAGCTCCAAGAGGTAGTCACCTGAAATGGTTTTCACTTCACAGGTGTGCCCTGTCAGGTTTAATAAGTGGGATTTCTTGCCTTATAAATGGGGTTGGGACCATGAGTTGTGTTGGGCAGAAATCAGGTGGATACACAGCTGATAGTCCTACTGAATAGACTGTTAGAATTAGTATTATGGCAAGAAAAAAGCAGCTAAGTAAAGAAAAACGAGTGGTCATCATTACTTTAAGAAATTAAGGTCAGTCAGTCCGAAAAATTGGGAAAACTTTGAAAGTGTCCCCAAGTGCAGACGCAAAAACCATCAAGCGCTACAAAGAAACTGGCTCACATGAGGACCACCCCAGGAAAGGAAGACCAAGAGTCACCTCTGCTGTGGAGGATAAGTTCATCCAAGGCACCAGCCTCAGAAATCGCAGGTTAACAGCAGCTCGGATTAGAGACCAGGTCAATGCCACACAGAGTTCTAGCAGCAGACACATCTCTACAACAACTGTTAAGAGGAGACTGTGTGCAGCAGGCCTTCATGGTAAAATAGCTGCTAGGAAACCACTGCTAAGGACAGGCAATTGTTTGGGCTAAAGAACACAAGGAATGGACATTAGACCAGTGGAAATCTGTGCTTTGGTCTGATGAGTCCAAATTTGAGATCTTTAGTTCCAACCACCATGTCTTTGTGCGATATGGGGATGCTTTGCTGGTGACACTGTTGGGGATTTATTCAAAATTGAAGGCATACTGAACCAGCATGGCTACCACAGCATCTTGCAGCGGCATGCTATTCCATCCGGTTTGCGTTTAGCTGGATCATCATTTATTTATCAGCAGGACAATGACCCCAAACACACCTCCAGGCTGTGTAAGGGCTATTTGACCAAGAAGGAGAGTGATGGGGTGCTACGCCAGATGACCTAGCCTCCACAGTCACCAGACCTGAACCCAATTGAGATGGTTTGGGGTGAGCTGGACCACAGAGTGAAGGCAAAAGGGCCAACAAGTGCTAAGCATCTCTGGGAACTCCTTCAAGACTGTTGGAATACCATTTCAGGTGACTACCTCTTGAAGCTCATCAAGAGAATGCCAAGAGTGTGCAAAGCAGTAATCAAAGCAAAAGGTGGCTACTTTGAAAAACCTAGAATATAAGACATATTTTCAGTTGTTTCACACTTTTTTGTTAAGTATATAATTCCACATGTGTTAATTCATAGTTTTGATGCCTCCAGTGTGAATCTACAATTTTCATAGTCATGAAAATACAGAAAACTCTTTGAATGAGAAGGTGTGTCCAAACTTTTGGTCTGTACTGTATATACTACATGTCATTTTACTGTATATAATGTCATTGTACAAAGCTGTTTGGGGGGGCACTGACAAGTCTTTTAGTTCTCCTTTTGGGAGCTCCTTCTCAATTTGGGCCCCTGGTGATGCTCCATTTGTTGATGCAATGCCGTGATGCCAACATTAGCACCCTCACCGCGCCTCACCTTCTGCCCACACATCCTGCATACTGTCACGCTAACGTCCCCCAGTGACTTGGTGAAAAATTCCCACATTGGTGAGTATGGAATTTTCCTTCCATCACTGCATGATGCCTGTCTGCCCACTGCTTTTATGAACCCGTGCACTGCTAGTGTGTTTCTCACAGGTAGTCTCCAGAGTAGCAGATGGTGTACCCCTCCTGCACTTGGCTGTAGGTCTCCCACTGCTTCCACTCTGCTGTCTCATAGGCATGCTTCCACCCTGCTGTCTCATGGGTATGGTTCTACCCTGATGTCTCACAGGCATGCTTCCACCATTGTCCCCGATGATGACGATTCCCCCTCTTCACCTGCCATGTGTGATCAGCTACATCATCATCTTCATCTATTTGGTTATCACTTGTGTCACGCCCACCTGTCTCTTGCACATATCTCTGACCTCTCGCAACATGTGCTCCCACCAAGTCACCATTGGTAGTTGAACGCCTGGAGGAGTCTGCAACAGACCTCAACTCCAAGTCTGTGCTGGCTTAAAACTGTTGACTGCCCTCACAAAGCTCATACTTGCTAAAAAGTGGGGCAGAGCCGCCGGCATACATTACTTGGCTAGCAGAAGGAGCAGCAAAAACAAGAGGCATGTTCAGGACAGGTGAGGACACAGAGGCAGTTCCAACTAAGCGTGGTGTCAGAGGAACCCACCGATTCCTGTGTGTGTGTGTATCTTTTGTAACTTGAGATGATTTTGAAGAGTGAGTCAACCACTTCATTGCAGCTGGATTGTTGATCAAAACGACAGGTGGATGACAGCTCTGACCTGTTGCCATGGCTGCTACCACCTCCCTTTTCTTCTGCTGCTAATTGTGCCAGTTACAGCCACATTTTAGCCAATGACCATTCCTTTGGCGGGCCCAGGCAACTGTCTGTTGGCCATAGTGTATAGTAACTGTATCAGTAATGTAAAAAATTAACTAAGAATGTGGCAGCTGTTGAACAAGATAAATGCGGTAATATATTAGACCGGCCTTTAATACTGAGTCTGATGCACAGTGGTGGTAATTTATTAAGGTAAAGCATTTTAGATGCTGGTCTTAATAAGCCTTTGCGCTGGCGGTGGATCCACTGAAGCTGTGAAGAGGCACCTTCCTCTACATAACTTTGGCGTATCCAGCACCAGTCTAAATGTAAGACAGTTTCCTTGCTGGCTTACATTTAGACCATTTTCTACGCCTAAAACAGGCGTAGACAATGATGAATGAGATGGGCCTACTGGCCTGTCTCCTTCTCCGCCCATGCCACATCCACTTTTTTATACCTAGTGTGAACGGAGAAAAGTCACAGATTGCAGCGCAACAACCCTTTGCACCGCAATCTGCGCCAGAAATACGCGTAATATAGGTGTATTTCTGATCGTAAATGACCCCCATTAAGTCTATGTGTAAAATAACAGATTAAGAATGTGGCAGCAGTTCAACAAGATGTTCACAGTGATATATTAGACCGCCCTTTCATACTGATTCGGACACACAGTAAGTCTATGTGTAGAATAACAGATTAAGCACGCAGAAGCAGTTCAACAAGATACACAGGGCGATCTATTAGACCACCCTTTAATATTGAGTCTGACGCACAGTAAATCCATCTGTAATAGATTAACTAAGCATGTGGCAGCAGTTCCACAAGATAAATGCGGTGATACATTAGACTGTCCTTTAAATACTGAGTCTGACGCACAGTAAGTCCATGTGTAAGGCTACTTTCACACTAGCGTTAGCACGGATCCGGCACCTAAAGGGTGCCAACGGATCCGTGCTAACGCTATACATGTGTGGAGCCGGAGCAGCGCTCCGGCCCCACACATGACACACATTAAAACAAGACACAGACATACATACAAACAAACATACAGACATACATACAGACATACATACATACTCACATACTCCCGGGACGCCGGCAGAACGTCTTCACGCGCCTCCTGCGCGCAGTGATGACGATTCCCCACAGCGCCCTCTGCTGGGCGCAGTGGGGAAATGTCATCGCAGCGCGAAGGAGGCGCGTGAAGACGTTCTGCCGGCGTCCCGGGAGTATGTGAGTATGTATGTATGTCTGTATGTTTGTATGTATGTCTGTATGTTTGTTTGTATGTATGTCTGTGTGTATGTATGCCGGATCCGGAATGACCCCCCATTGGAAATCAATGGAGGACAGATCCGGATTACTGGTGTGTCCACACCAAACGGATCCGTCCCCATTGACTTGCATTGGGGGTCATTCCGGATCCGTCTTGGTGCGGATGCCTGGACCGGAGAGCAAACCGCAGCATGCTGCGGTTTGTCCTCCGGTCTGAAGACGGAACGGAATGCTTTCAGGAGCATTCCGTTGTCTTCAGTTCAGTTTTGTCCCCATTGACAATGAATGGGGACAAAACTGAAGCGTTTTTTTCCGGTATTGAGCCCCTATAACGGAACTCAATACCGGAATTTAAAAACGCTAGTGTGAAAGTAGCCTAAGCTAACAGATTAGCTAAGAATGTGGCAGCAGTTCAGCATGATAAACGTTGTGATATATTAGACTGCCCTTTAACACTGAGTCTGATGCACAGTTGGTCCAGGAGAAAACAAACTGGGGACTGGAAGATGGAGGAATGGGAGCCAGCATGCAGGACTGGAGTGATGGGGAGCAGGTAAGTACAAAACTTACAGACTCTGCTGCTGTAGAGAGCTAACATGTTAAGACACCCTCTACATGCCAGACTAGTGGACACTACAGTCATAGTGGCCAGATTGCTAGCTAGAGATCCCAGTAAGAGAGACTTTAGCAAGAGAAGGAGTTACCAGAGGACCATTGCTGCAGCCAACTGCCTAACTCATGCTTGGATATCTGGGAGAAATTTGCACTGTGCACAGATAAATGTGAGACTTTAATTTGGTTAACCTGGCCTGGTTAGTGACTCTCCTAACACCACATGGTAGCCATCATATCATTTGAATCCCTGCCTTGAACCCACATGCACATTAACATTAATGGCAGCCCCGATCCACCATCAGGCAGGCAGCCCACTGCTCGAGGAAACATAGGGTGCCCGTCCTTCACTGCATCGACCCCTGTCAACCTGAGGGAGTATACCATGACATATCATCCTCAGGGGCTCACTGCATGAATACTGTACTTAAATAAAGCCACCATTTTCTGTACACATAATTTATGTTACTATTCTAAATTGATGAAAACAGATGTAAATCATGCAGCCATTCTATATAAATGAGTAATGCAATAATTCCGTAAACATAAATAGTACCATAATACTATATACTTAGATTATATAAGATGTCAGATGACGATTCCACCAGGCGCCCAGCAGAGGGCGCTGTGGGGAATCGTGACCTGTGTGAGCCGTCCTGACGCTCCGAAGACCTGCCGGGGAGCATGTAAGTATGTATGTGTGTTTGTATGTCTATATGTGTGTGTATGTTTATGTGTATGTATATGTATGTACTGTGTGACATGTGTGGGGCCGGAGCGCGGTTCCGGCTCCACACATGTCACTGCGGCAGGCCTGATCCGGCAGCACCCTTCACCTGCCGGATCAGGCCTGCCGCCAGTGTGAAAGTAGCCTTAAAGTGGATGTAGAAAGAAGAAGACCACACATACAGTATGTGTATGTCAACACACTGAACGGTAAAATTTACTGTGATCCTCAAGCTCTAATAATGAAGGACCATGGACTAATGACAAAAAATTGTAATAATTGTCTTTGAGTAATTGGTAAAATGGTAGAAATGTACTTCCTTATCAGTAATTATTGATAATGGCTGCACCTCATATGAAAGGCCACACAAGGTCTCTTGAACTGTTACAAATCCTGTAAATGTCCCCATAGTTCACTGTACAGTCATACTTTGCAGTGTTAAAGAAAGAAGATATTGTTCTCCAGCATCTGCTTAAATGTGATGGTTAAAATTGCCCTGCTGTTATACAGCTTTTGCTAGAATGGCTAAGAAAACAAACACGCTATCCATCTACTGTATTTTATCATATGGCTCTGTTATAAATATGGTACTCATACGCTTTATAAAATGTGTGTGGTAAATTAACAAAATAAATATTATACTCTCAGTGGGGAAATCACTACAGGTTCTAAAAAAATATGAGATGGGAATCAATTAGTTCGGAGGCGCTGGAATTTCAAATAATGTACAATTTACAAGTCTAGCTTTTGTACTAGAATCTGTCACTTACCGTACCTTATACAATGTTACGAAGTTATGCTCTGCCCACACTTTCTTTCAGTGCTTTCCATCAAGGTTCACTGTATTTTTAGCTCAATCTGCAGCACCATCTGCATCTGCCATCAAAAATAACAGAAATCCTTTGGAAACCTGATGCACCTCATTATAAGTCAAAGCGATTTGTTAAGATCCATTTGAACACAGATTCAGGTATAGGAAAATGTAAGCTATGATGATACTTAGAGATGAGGGAAGTTTTGAAGTCATAAACTTTGCCGAAGTTTGCCAATAAATCTGATTTGTTCCAAATTGATTTGTCACGAAACGCTATAAATCAGGTATATCCAGGCCACTTTGCCTTAGGGTATGGCCACATAGAGCAGGCATGCCCGCAGCTAACTTTCATTTAATAATGACGACCATACTGTATAGTCCTTCTTCATTGTTAATGACTGTGCAGCATCTTAAATGCACCTTAAAAACAGGGGCTGTACCCACTTCTCCAACTCCAACGCTCTTCTACTCTACAAGTGGGAGCCCTTCTTCTGCCATCCTCTTTTCCTCCTTTTCTACATCATCTAATATCAATGAGAATATGCCATCAGGAACATCTAGCTCAACTACTTTCTGCATCTTGATTACTTTTATAAGACATAGAGACTTTGAAGGATGATTTGGAAGAAGTAAAGCCAGCAAAAGATGAGGATGGTCATCATTAAGACCTGGCTCCCTAAGGAGTGCAGACTGGATGGTATTGAATTCTATATCTCAGTTCATGGCTGATGTAGAATTAAGTAAATGTAGGAATACATAAATAAAAGTGATGCAGAATAAGTTTCCCTGCAGTCTCCATGCTGTCTCCCTCTCCAATATTCTTCTATTAATCATTTTCAGCAACACTGTCCCTAGCACATGAGCGCTTGCCACGTCTCTCCCTACCCTCACCTCACAGGACAATGGTGAATGATAAAGGTTTTATAGGGCTGGGACATCACAGGGGATGGCTATATGCAAATTGGCTGGCTACACAGCATTATGGGTGATCTTGCTTTACCGGGCTTGTCTCGTCTACACTTACCACAAAGCGCGAGAAAATTTAGATTAGCCCTTAATCGAAGTTTTCCTAAACTTCGGACCGAATTCAGCTTTGAATGTTTTGCTTCGCTTAACACTAATTATAATGTCAATAGAAACTAAAAAAAACATACTGTAGGTTTATGTATGCAGCTAAATTTAAAAACAAAAAAAAGACTGAGTTTAAAATGCTAATATCAAGCATCTTAGACTAAGGAGTTGTTCACACAACAGTTATATGATCAGTTATTTTGATCAGTTATTGTGAGCCTAAACCAGGTGCGAATCAAAAACACAGAATAGTTGCAGATCTTTTCATTATACCTTATCTCTGTGAAGCCTCCATTCCTGGTTCGATCCCTGATGCTCTCTACCTTGTATCCTGGATCAGCAGACTGGATATGTCTTTGACTGCTTAGTCAGTGAATTAATGGCTGAGGAGGGTCATGCTTCAGCAAGTGATTGGCTGAGCAGGCAGTCCAAACCCTTTTTTATTTGTAAAGCCCACGTCCAGGAGTAGAGAGCAGCAGGAACCGAAACAGTATTGGAACGGCAGTGAAGGGGTATCAGTGAGGTGAGTAATTTGTATGTGTTATTTATAGCTCATTCCAGCCCTTTAAAAAAATCCCCTAGAAAACCCTTTTAATATAGTGCATAGGAGAAAGACGGAAAGAGAAAGAATGTGTTTCAGATCTAAATTGAACAGTTTATGTTAAGCTTGGTTTTCATTTGAATATGTATATGGGCAGGCAGGGTTTGCTTAGTCCGGTAAACAGGCAGTGTCTCAGGACAGGCTCAGGAAAATAAACAGGCACAGGTCAAGCACAGAATCTCAGAAGACACAATCACCTTTGCAAGAACTAGACCAGCTAAAGACCTTATTGCTCAAGCATTTTCCCATAGATAAAGGAGTCTAAATAATCCCAAAAAAGTAGCCATTGGCTATTGACAGATCAGGTCACATGCTCTGTGCCTTTAAGAGCTGGGGATAGTGTACGTACCCTAAGGGAGCAGGACAGGGACTAGCAGGCAGAAGGAGGAGCAGAAAAGGTCTACAATATGGGACCGTCACTAGAGAACACACACTTCAACATCCATGCCTGCCAGGAAAGAGCAGAGAAATGCCAGTGGGCATGAACTGCCAGCAACACAGAGCTGGAGGAAGGGTGAATATTCCAACGGCCATGACCACCAGAAGTGGGGAGATGCTGGGGCAAAAATGTTGCCGGAATCAGAGATATCACCAGTACTAAGCACCCTCAGTTTGTAAGGCCAGGCAGGTTCAGACAGGTGGCCCCATTAAAACCTCCTTATTATGGCTCCCACCCTTTTGCTTTCCGGATCAGTATGGATCACTGTGATTAGACAGTAGACAGTAAGAGAAAGCATATCTCGGAGACTTGCAATTTCTTGATAATATAGGGAAAGAAAATTATTTTTCTAATATAAGACATAGCTGGTTTATCTTTATTGTGACTTCCGATAAAGGACAATCATTTGACCAAATCTATGAAAGTTAGGCAATTTAAAAAGTTAGGTTTCTTTAAGGCAGTAATGTAAAAACTTGTTTCTAGGCTTAATGTTAAAATAGCTGCTTGTCTGAGAAAATAATGTGTGCATTCATGGTCTATCTAGTCAATCATCATTAATGCCACACTCTGCAAGGTTCACATGACAGAAGAATGTAAAAATTAAAGTTTCACTGGCATCTTTATTGAAGGAAGAATGGCTGCAAATCCATGACCTGTTACCAGAACTTAATTCACTTGGCAGCTCATTTCCTCGGGAAATATGACTGCCACGATTTCATAACTTTATTGTTTACCCGGATACATTTCTGGCTCCAGCCAATCTTCTGAAGAATATTATACTCTAATCCCCTGTGAACATTCCTGGACACATCTACAGTTAATGCCAAAAGTCTATTTAACCGGCTGATTCTGCATTTTTGAGCACATCACTTTCAAAAGTTCAATTAAAAGTAGTGAAATTGCATAATTTTTATGGATTTTGCTAGTTTGTATTTTGATTGAGTAAATTAAATAAATGTATTGGTCTGTGACAGCTCATGTGGAGCGCAGGCTGTAATTAATGAGACCATTTAACGCTTCATAGCACCATTATCTCTGATGAATATCTTAATCTTGTGACTGGAACCGATCCGCTAAGGGTGCCCTCACAATGTGGGATCTGCTAATTGTCATGCTTGCACCTGTAATTGGTATTTGATACAATAGTATAGTTATAGTAAGTGAGGCCCTATAATTACTAGTAAATCGCATGCGGATCTCGTAAGCAGACCACAAAATGTACAGACACCCTTATGGAATTATACACAACAAGAGAAATAACTTATAGAGAAAAAGATGCTCCCATTTTAAAAATTTTCAGACCTGGCTACATAACACTCTGATGCCCCCATGGTTAGTTAATGCTGGGAGTACCTGGTCAGTGATAGTTCCCTGCCCTGCTGTTCATCTTCTTAGGACTCAGGCTACTACTGTATAGAGGGCACTATGAGGATACACCCATTACTGGGGCCACTATAGGGAAATACTGGAGGCACTGTGAGGACATGTACTATATGGGGAGTATAGGGGCTATTGCTGAAGGCACTATTAGGGAAATGTTAAATACTAGGTGCATTATTGGGGCACTGGGGGCACTATAGGGACATTATTATTACTGGGGGAACAGTAGTAGGTAGTATCATTGCTAGAGGTGCTATAGAGGCATTATTAATACTTGGGGCAATACAAGAAGCAATGGCATTTTAGTGGACATTATTTCTGGGTCCTGATGGGGGCGTTATTATTGCTGGGGGAACTATAAAGGGCATTATTCATGCTGGGATCATTATATTTTCTGCAGAATAGTATTTGTGGGCATTGAGTAGCACAGCTGGCACAGTATTGAGGTGAAGGATGTTGGTAAAGTAAGGAATCTAAAATGTCTGTGTAAACAAGTCTGAAGTCATCATGACGGTCTGGTTTGAGTGGAGAACATGAGAAAAGAGAATAAATTACAGGATAAATTGCTGGGTGCCAGAGGTACAGCATTTCCCTGTATGACCAGACAGCATGATGAAGGTAGGGATGTGCAAGGAAGGCCATTAGGTACAGAGGCACTAAACAGTGTCAAATGCTTTGGAGAAATCCAGAAATACAACATCCATTGATTCGCCGCGGTCAAGTCTAGAACTTACCTCCTCATAGAAACTGATTAACTTGGTTTGACATGATCAATCCCCCATGAAGTCCTGCTGATATGGAGCTATTTGCTTATTTTCATTGAGGTACTCCAAGATAGCATCTCTTAGAAACCCTTCAAACAGTTTACCCACGACAGATGTTAAACTTACCAGCCTATAGTTTCCGGGCTCTGTTTTTGGACACTTTTTGAATATTGGCACCACAAAAATAAGGGTCTGGCTATGACATTACTTAATTCTCTTAGGATACGGGGATGTATGCCACCCGGTCCTGGCGATTTGTCTATTTTAATCTTTTTAAGACGCCGCTGTACGGTACTTTTAATGGGGAATTTACTTTTATACTCTGCATTTCATCTGACAGTTTATTTTCATCAGTGGAGAAAAAAATATTTAGTAGCTTTGCTTTCTCCTCATCGCTCTCTGCAACTCCCCCTTCATTACTCTATAAACGGCCGACACCTTCAGATTTATACTTTTTACCATTTATATAATTGAAGAACATTTTAGGGTTAGTTTCACTCACTTTTGGCAATTAATCTCTCAGTCTCTAGTTTGGCTTCTTTTATTTGTCTTTTACATATTCTATTTTTTTTCCTTATAGTTTTTCAATGCTTCCTCGCTCCCCTCCTGTTTTAGTGATTTAAATGCTTTCTTTTTGTCATTTATTGCTTTCTTTACACTTCTATTTATCCACATTGTTTTTTCTTGTTCCTTAACCTTTTATTCCCATAAGGTATGTACCTCTCACAATTAGATATTAGGATGTTTTTAAAAATATCCCATTGTGTGGCTGTATATTTATTTTTGAGGCCTATGGCCTCTCTTAGTTGGCTAAATTTTGCTGTTTTGAAGTTTGGTATTTTTGTTCCTCCCTTAAGAAACACTCTTTTGAATAACAACTGGAAGGTTATTATTTTATGGTCACTATTTCCCAGGTGTCCCCCAACCTGCACATCTGTTGTTCTGTCAGGTCTATTGGTTAATACTAAGTCCAGTATGGCTGTCCCTCTAGTCGGGCCCTCAACCAGTTGGGAAAGGTAATTGTCTTTGGTTATTGCCAAGAACCTGTTTCATTTATGAGATATACAGGTTTCAGTTTCCCAGTCTATATCTGGGTAGTTGAAGTCCCCCATAATAACAACCTTTATGATCTGCTGCCTTGCCTATTTCATTTAGAAGTAGATTTTCTGTCGACTCTGGTATATTAGGTGGTTTATAATAAACTCCTATTAATTTTTTATTATTGTTTTTGCCTCCATTTATTTCTACCCACAGTGACTCTACATGTTCATGTCCCTCACTTATATCTTCCCAGAGTGTAGGCTTTAGACAGGACTTTACATAAAGGCAGACCCCTCCCCCTCTCAGGTTTTGGTGATCCTTTCTAATCAGACTATAACCCTGCACGTTAACTGCCTAGTCATAGCTATCATCCAGCCATGTCTCAGTTATTCCCACTATGTCATAGTTCTCCTCACACATCACTAATTCCAGTTCCCCAGTTTTATTAGTCAGGCTTCTAGCATTAGTGTACATACAATTAAGAGGTTTAAGTATATTTTTTACCCTACACCTCTCCTTCTGAACTGTTCTAGTCCCTCCTTCCACTCCTTTCCCAGTTCCATTACCTTGTCCCAGGTCTTTAACTGTACTATCTTGCCCTCATATAACATAATTACCCTCCCCCCAGTCCCTAGTTTAAACACTCCTCCACTCCTCCACTTCTAGCCATCTTTTTCCCCCAAACAGTTGCCCCTTCCCCATTGAGGTGCAGCCCATCCCTACGATAGAGCCTGTAGCCGAGAGAGAAGTCTCCAGGAACCCAAACCCCTCCTTCCTACACCATTTCTTGAGCCACTTGTTTACCTCTATAATCTCCCACTGCCTTTCTTGTGTGGCTCGTGGTACAGGCAGTATTTTGGAAAACACTACCTTTGAGGTCCTTGCCCTAAGCTTATGCCCTAAATCCCTAAAATCATTTTTAAGGACGCCCCACCTACCTCTAACTTTGTCATTGGTTATGATATGGACCATGACTGCTGGATCTTCTCCAGCCCCTCCCAGTAATCTGTCAACCTGATCTGCGATGTGTTGAACTCGAGCACCAGGAAGACAACATACCGTTCGGCGATCACGGTCTTTGTGACAGATTGTCCTATCTGTACCCCTAATAATTGAGTCTCCCACTACCAGCACTTGTCTGGCCTGCCCTGCTCTCCTGGTTCCCTGCTTACTGGAGCTGACATTCCCCTAACTGGCAGAAGAAGTGTCCGGCTGCAGCAGTGCTCTCCCTGAACTGACATCCCCCTCATCTGCCAAACTTGCAAATTTGTTGGGGTGTGTCAGATCAGGGCTAGCATCCCTGGAACTTTTCCCTCTACCTCGCTTTCTAACTGTTATCCAGCTAGCTACCTCACTTTCCTGAGCCTCCTCACTACCACCCTCCCTCACATCTACCCCATATAGTGCTTGCTCAGTGAGCAGCAAACTCTTTTCCAAATTGTCAGCGCTTCTCAGTGTTGAAATTCACCCGATTAGATACACGATGTGCGATTCCAAACAGGCAATTTGCTCACATTTTGAACAAAGATATGCACCCTTAAATGGCTGTTCCAGGACTGCATACATTAAACAACATTGGCTGCGCTGTCAATAATGGAACACATACTAATGGGGATTACGCAAAAAAAGAGAAAAAAATACAATACAGTGATATGAAACCGACTTACTGTACTCCACTCTTAAAGTCCCTGAATCACACACTTAATTCAAACACGCACTTAAAATCAAACACGCGAACGCTCACAAACTCGTGTTGTTTATCTGCTTGTATAAGTGCAGCTCTCAAACCAGACTGCTTTTTTTCCCTCTGGATTCAAAGGGGGAAAAAAATTAATGGTAAAGAATAATATCTATATTTTGCAGGTTTGGGGGGAGTTATAAAATTAGCAAGGCCCAGAAAGCCAGAAAACTAAACAAGGAGAAATTTTGAGGGAGGTCATAGAAAAATTGAGGGTAGATAGAGTACATTGAGAGTGGCATACAGGAGGGGACAGTAGGGATTTAGTGGCGGCTCAGGTTAGTGAGGAAAGTAAGGAGTTGACGGTTATCAAGGCTCTCCACAAAATATCATTTATACAAGAAGACATACAGCTTTGTGAACAAATATTAATCAAATCCCTGGCCTATATGGCATCAGTCCATGGGTACTGATGGATTTGGCTCAGTAACTGATAAATCTTTGTATCTCATCTTCATTGACTCTCTTGTAAAAGGGTCAGTGCCACAGGGCTGGAGGATGGCTGATATTGCTCCAATATTTAAGAAAGGTAAAGAGGTGGAATTGTGCACCTACCGATTGGTAAGTCTGACATTTGTGATTTTTAAAATATTTGAAGATATTCTAACACATGAGCTGCAAAAGTATATAGCACTCAATACATTAATAACTGATAATCAACATGGATTCATGCAACAGGTTACGCTTTACCGACATGCTGGGTTTTTGAGAGGAAGTAAGGACAAATCTGGATCACGCAGCTGATTTGATATATCTAGATTTTGCAAAAGCATGTGATACTGTACCACACTACAATCATTTAAGGTACAAATCCCAGGACAATATATCCACATGAGTAAAAAATTAATTACAGGACAGAAAACAAAGGGTTTTTGTGAATGACATATACCAAAATGGGCTAAAGTCAGCAGTGGGGAACCACATGGATCTGTGTTAGGTCCAATTCTCTTTAATCTCATTATTAATGACCTGATGGATGGGATTGAGAGTAAAGTGGTAATCATATTACTCCATAGGGACAACAGAACGAGAACAAGCTAAGCAGCAGTACTTAATGTCAGGCAGCAGCTGCAAAACCAAAAAATATTTGGGGGGTATATAAAAACAGAGATAAAAACTTGTGATACCAATGCAATATTTCCCACTTTATTAATCCCTTGTAAGGTCATATCACGAATATAGGATTCAGTGTTGACCCCCACCTCAGTGTTAGAAGAGGCCAGACACTCCTTGAGCACTGTGTTCTCTTCATAGGCCATGTGATGTGCCATACATTAGTCACATGGCCTTGTTGGAACTCTGCCCCATTCAAGTCAATGGGGCTTAGCTGTAATACCAAGCACTGCCACTATATGATGTACAGTGTTATGCTTAGAAAGCTGCCTGGAACATACAGCGTTCACCGGAGCTCCGGGGAGCACAGCGACTCCCTGAAATAGCTGATAGGCAGGGGTGCCTTGATTCCTGAGGATAGGTCATCATTAACTTTACCTGGATAACCCCTTTAATATTAATGCTGCATAATTGATCTGTAAAAAGTTGAATGCGATGAACCTATGTCTTTTTTCAAACTATGTAATTTGTGTCACCCTAGCTATTGTCCCAACATTTATCACAGCAGTTCATGCTCTATGGACAAAGAATCTACAGAGAATGCTTTACGATCTGAAAGCTAACTGCATATAGGATATCATGTAACTAAAAGATCAGTAAAACAAAAGTAATAAACCTTTTAAGAGGCAGACTTTGAGGATGCATTATATAGCCATTGGATAATGATTCTGAAAGCAACAAGTAAAATGTATTGAAATAAGCATCCGCCTCTCCATAACTTTGGGGCATCCATTGCCAGTTCTAAATGTAAGACAGCTCAGTGGCATGCCTAGGGTGTTTTTCATCCGGGCGGGTCCTTTCTCTGGCACCCCCTTCCCCCAATGTATGAAAAAATTATACCCCCTCACAGTAGTATTGCCCTCATTGTGCCCTCTCAGAGTAGTTATGCCCACATTGTGCCCCCTCACACTTGTAATGCCTTCTTTGTGCCCCTTCACAGAAATAATCCCCATTGTGCCACCTTCACAGTAATAATCCCCATTGTGCCCCTTTATAGTAATAATGCCCACTGTGCCCTCTTCACAGTAATAATGCCGTCTGTGCCCCCTTCACAGTAATAATGCCGTCTGTGCCCCCTTCGTTGTAGTAATGCCCTCTGGCTCTGTGCCCCTTCATAGTAAAAATGCCCCCTCTGTATTAAAAAAAAAACACAGCAGCTACTCACCTTGTCCCATTCCTGAAGTCCTCTCTTCTCTGCAGGACAGATTGCTCTGCAGCAATGTGTGGGCGGAGCTTATGGTGATTTCCGGGCTGCAGGCTCCACCCTGAATGGTGGAGCGGGGAGAAGTCTCTCTGCTTCACCATTCAAAGCGCTGCGGGCCTGAGGGAGAAGAGGAGCGCGGGGAGGTGAGTGACAGGACTCAGCTCCCTGCGCTCCAGCAATGAGCTCTTCCATCTGTATTTATGGAAGAGTTCATTGCTTCTGGCACCCCCTGAGAGCTGGCACCCGGGGCAGACCGCACCCCCCACCCCCACCTTAGTTATGCCCACATTGTGCCCTCTCACACTTGTAATGCCTTCTTTGTGCCCCTTCACAGAAATAATCCCCATTTATAGTAATTATGCCCACTGTGCCCTCTTCACAGTAATAATGCCGTCTGTGCCCCCTTCACAGTAATAATGCCGTCTGTGCCCCCTTCGTTGTAGTAATGCCCTCTGGCTCTGTGCCCCTTCATAGTAAAAATGCCCCCTCTGTATTAAAAAAAACCACAGCAGCTACTCACCTTGTCCCATTCCTGAAGTCCTCTCTTCTCTGCAGGACAGATTGTTCTGCAGCAATGTGTGGGCGGAGCTTATGGCGATTTCCGGGCTGCAGGCTCCTCCCTGAATGGTGGAGCGGGGAGAAGTCTCTCTGCTTCACCATTCAAAGCGCTGCGGGCCTGAGGGAGAAGAGGAGCGCGGGGAGGTGAGTGACAGGACTCAGCTCCCTGCGCTCCAGCAATGAGCGCTTCCATCTGTATTGATGGAAGAGTTCATTGCTTCTGGCACCCCCTGAGAGCTGGCACCCGGGGCAGACCGCACCCCCCGCCCCCACCTTAGTATGCCACTGAGACAGCTTCCTAGTCGTTTTACACTTAAACCATTTTCTACACCTGAAACAAGAATAGAAAATGGTAACTGAAACGGGCTTGCAGGCCTGTCCACTTCCACGCCACGTCCACAATTTTAGGCATATTTCAGTATAATAAATGACCCCCTATGTGCTTACACTTTGATGTACTTTAGGCCATGACTTCATCCCTGAAAGCAGATTTTGGGAATTGAAATTCGGACCATAACGTTAAGGGCCATAAAATGCTGCATGACAGCTTTCCCTTTACATCCTTACAAGTAGATAGTTTAAGGCTGGTTTCTAACAAGTAAAATATAAGTGCATTTTTGTGCTTGTGTTACATCTGCAAATCCCAGCCAGATTGCAAACCTAATTACCCAAACTTACAGGACAATAGATCCCTATAATGATCTTACAGGTTATTAAACTGGCAGTCCTGCAAGGACTGAGGTGTAATATGGGTGTCAAAATCAGGAAAACCTGATTTCATTCTCTTTTACCTAAGATTTTGGAGGTCATTTAGTGATATAATCACACTTATTATTAGTCACACCACACAGTTATGCATTTCTTTCCTCTCACCTCTCTTTCCTCTAAACAGCAATACAAATGTAAGAATTGTTTCTAAAACCAATAAGATTCTATTGTTTTTATTGTGAAACTGCAAAAAGAAAGGTAACAATGAGTAAAATATAATGAATAAGTAAGATAGATAGAAATAAATAGATAGATTGTCGAGGTCCATGTATGTGGGCGGGCCCTGCAATTTTTCTCCAAACAGTCCATGGCAATCGAAGTTGAATACTCACTTTGGGAATGAGTTCACAGGTATGCATACAGAAATTAAATAGCTGCCCATACAGAAGTTTATGCCACCTACTGTATGTACTTCCACAAATATAGGAACATCAGGCTTTGCACAGGTTATGAAGCTGTCAGGCTCTCTGACTAGACATGAGCTTTTGAGGCTTGTATGACCAGTAATGAGCCCAGCAGCTACACCTGGGTTCGTCTGAGGTTAGGGGAATACCTTGTACTGGAGTGTACTGGAGTGTCGGAGGGAATGGCACGTCCCTCTACCAACCTACATGCCAATTCATTGTAATCCAGCCAATGAAATAATTTAAGCAAAATGCCTAAGCAAACTACCCTCCAGTACTTCACCATACACAGTGTTACTATAAATTATATATATATATTTATTTTATTTTTATTTATTTTTTTAAATTGTCCATTATTAGTATGTGCTCTTACATATTGGTATTTTACACAAGAGTTCTTAAGGATTCAAGGAAAACTTTAAAGTAAACTAGGTTAAAAATAACAATCATTACCTTAATGATTATGTGCCACTGCCATTCTGACGTTGCATCGTTCCCTACTGCTTTCCACTCCCAGTGGCTTGGACTGCCAATTTAGTACTCATGGAATAAGATAAGTAAATAATTATGCGTCCTTAGAAACTATACATGTCACAGAAAAAATCAGAGGCGCTAAAAACATAAACTTTATTGATCATTTAGGATAAAACTCAATAGAGGGAAAATATATTTCTCTTCACTAAACAAAAATATTGTCCACCAGTCATATGTGGCATTTACCTAGTGGACTGGAAATAAAGGTCATAGGTGTGCTACTGATAATGACCCAACACAGGAGGAAACAGCAGTAGCCTATATATCACCACCAAAACAAGATGCATCCAAGTGGGCAATAGAGATCCCGCAGAGAAAGGATACCAAAGATGGTGTACTGAATAAATCTGACGATAGGGCAACGCGCTCATTCAATTTACAACCAGAGGGTGTCAGATATAATTGGCAACACTTCTTCTGGTATGAGTGATTAAACATAATTATCGCTACACCAATGATCAGGGATTATGCATCCTGAATAGGGGGCTTATTTTTCACTTCAGAGATACATCCCACGCAGATTACCTTTCTCGGTCTAACTATCATGAAGAATACCGATGGTGAGATACTTACTGGTCTCTTCCAATAAAAAAACAGCCACTAATACGTGCTACATTGGGAGAGCTGTCACCCATACTCCCTTAAGAGAGGAATACCCAAAGGGCAATTTCTCCGGGTACATTGTAACTGTTCCTCCCTTTCGGACTTTCAGACGAAAGCCGGAGATTTGGCTAATAGATTTGCACTCCGCGGGTATCCACACAGCATACTTACCTCAGCCTACCAGCACTCATTGTCCTGCAATTGGGAATCTTTGCTCAATCCCCGTGAAAGAACAAATAGCACTGAGCAGATGCATTTAATAGCGACAATTGATGCTGTGAATGCTTCAGTGCAGGAAATTTCCCTGTGAATTTCGCCGGAGGATCGGCGAACATCTTAATGATGTGAGAAATTATGCCAACACCCCTATCGCTTGTCATGTGAACACCCTGCATTCTGGGGATGGAGGAGTGTTGAAGTTCCAGGGGATTGAATTAGTATGACCATCTACAAGAGGGGGAAATCTAGATCAGCGGATTCTCCAGAAAGAGGCCCAATGGAACTTAAAATTAGGGACCCTTCGTCCTAAAGGTTTAAATGAACATATATCATATGTCTGTTTTACTGATTAATCTGATCCTTTGGACAATAAGGGCCATCTCATATATACATCTTTTAGGTCCTATTACAGGGGCATCTGTCCATTTACTTCTACCCATCTTCCCCCCCCTCCCCCTGTACTTTTATTTTTTAGGGAGATCATACATTAACAACAGGGCGACGCTAAATTGTTCCCTTCTTTTTGTTGTTTTTTGTTTAGGAATCCATACCTGAAACGGCTAATTTTTAGCCTTATCGGCTTTGCCCAGTTTATGTTTATGACTAGAGATGAGCGAGCACTAAAATGCTCGGGTGCTCGTTATTCGAGTCTAATTTTTCCCATTGCTCTGGTGCTCGTTTCGAATAACGAACCCCATTGAAGTCAATGGCAGACTCGAGCATTTTTTGCAGGGGACCAAGGCTCTGCCTAGGGAAGGCTGGTTGAAAACCTGGAAACCTCAGAAAATG
>ONZH01014735.1:0-26727 GCA_900303285.1 Rhinella marina
GTGGTATAGTAGTAGTAGTAGTAGTAGTGCATCCTGATCGTTGGTGGTATAGTAGAGTAGTAGTAGTAGTGCATACTGATAATTGGTGGTATAGTAGAGTAGTAGTGCATACTGATCGTTGGTGGTATAGTAGTAGTAGTAGTGCATCCTGATCATTGGTGGTATAGTAGTAGTAGTAGTGCATACTGATCATTGGTGGTATAGTAGAGTAGTAGTAGTAGTGCATCCTGATCGTTGGTGGTATAGTAGAGTAGTAGTAGTGCATCCTGATCGTTGGTGGTATAGTAGAGTAGTAGTAGTGCATACTGATCATTGGTGGTATAGTAGAGTAGTAGTGCATACTGATCGTTGGTGGTATAGTAGTAGTAGTAGTAGTAGTAGTGCATCCTGATCATTGGTGGTATAGTAGTAGTAGTAGTGCATACTGATCATTGGTGGTATAGTAGAGTAGTAGTAGTAGTGCATCCTGATCGTTGGTGGTATAGTAGAGTAGTAGTAGTGCATCCTGATCGTTGGTGGTATAGTAGAGTAGTAGTAGTAGTGCATCCTGATCGTTGGTGGTATAGTAGAGTAGTAGTAGTGCATCCTGATCGTTGGTGGTATAGTAGAGTAGTAGTACTAGTGCATCCTGATCGTTGGTGGTATAGTAGAGTAGTAGTAGTGCATCCTGATCGTTGGTGGTATAAGTGGATATACTTACCAGACGGATGGATCCAGCGCCGCTACTCCGGACTCTCTCGATCGCCGCTCACCTTCTTCCCCGATGAAGCCGGCCGCCGTCTCTTCCGGGTGTCCTCTGACGTAATCGGCGCAGGCGCAGTGAAAGAGCCGGGAGCCGGCAGAACTCACTGCTCCTGCGCCGATTTTACTCCGCACGGCGCAGGCGCACTGAGACCCGGGAGCCGGCGGAACTCACTGCGCCTGCGCCGCTTTTACTCCGCACGGCGCAGGCGCAGTGAAAGAGGCAGGAGCCGGGCGGCCGGGTGAACTATCTGCGCCTGCGCAGAATTTAGCCTACATGGCGCAGGCGCGGGATTTCGATCGAGGTCAGGGCCGGCAGCTCATCGAGCAAGCTGCCTGGCCCTGTCAATCAGGAAGAAGGAGGCGGCACTAGAGGTAGGAACACGGCGATTACTAGGTGCAAGGTAAACGCCTCTTGCACCTAGTACGCCTAATTTACATATTATAAAAGTGCTTTTTTTAAGAAAACGGCTGATCTGATTACTGTAAGAAAACCAGATTGGGCATCAGGTGGCATTTGCACATTGCAAATGCCATCCTGTTTAGTATGCCCAAATCTGGTGACAGAAACCCTTTAAGAACTCGTAGTCTTTCTTGATAAGTTCTATGCTTTAGATCTTCCACCATTTGTGTAGCTCTTCTTTGGACCCGTTCTATTTTAGCAATATCCTTTTGCAGGTGAGGTCTCTAGAATTGAACACAGTATTCCAGATGTGGTCTCACTAGAGCTCTACACAGAGGGATCACAATCTCCCTCTTTCTGCTTGTTATACCTCTAGCTATGCAGCCAAGCATACAATTTGCTTTCCCCACCACCTGGCTGCATTGGTTACTCATTTTGAGGCTGTCAGATATGACTACCCCCAAATCCTTCTCTTCTGAGGTCTTTGTTAGCACAGAACTGCCAATACGATACTCAGATAGAGGATTTCTTCTCCCCAAGTGCATTATTTTACATTTGGAAACATTGAACTGAAGTTTCCATTGTTTTGACCACTTATCTAATAAAGATAAATCATTCTCCATATTACCGACACCTCCTGGAACATCAACCCTATTACACACTTTTGTGTCATCAGCAAACAAGCAAACCTTCCCTACCAAGCCGTCCCTTATGTCACTTACAAACATGTTAAACAGAACAGGACCCAGAACAGATCCTTGTGGCACCCCACTTGTAACCAGCCTCTGCTCAGAATACACTCCATTAACAACAACCCTCTGGTATCTGTCCTTCAGCCAACTGCAGATCCACTGAACTATCCAGGGGTTAAGTCCAAATATGTTCATTGGCAAACTTGAGGCAGGCCTGGACGTGAGCCTTCTTGAGCAGAGGAACCTTGCGTGCACTGCAGGATTTTAAACCATTACGTCTCAGTGTATTACCAATGGTTTTTTTGGAGACTGTGGTCCCAGCTACCTTGAGATCATTACTCAGCTCCTCCCGTGTAGTTCTTGGCTGATTTTTAGCCTTTCTCATGATCAATGAGACTCCACGAGGTGATATCTTGCATGGAGCTCCAGGCCTGGGTCGATTGACAGTAATGTTGTATTTCTTCCACTTCCGAATAATTGCACCAACAGTTGTCACCTTCTCATCCAGCTTCTTACTTATGGCTTTGTAGCCCATTCCAGCCTTGTGTAGGTCAACAATTTTGTCCCTGACATCTTTAGACAGCTCTTTAGTCTTGCCCATGGTGGAGATGTTGGAATGTCACTGAGACTATTGGCAGGTGGCCTTTTATACAGGTGACAATTTGGGACAGGTGTCTCTCATCCAGGTAACTTCTATGTGATTAGGGTGTGTCAGTGGTCTGTGGGAGCCAACATTAGTCATGGTTTTACTAGGGGATCAAATACTTATTTCCCTCAAAGAAATGCAAATTATTTTTATTTCTCATTTCATGTAATTTTCTCGGTTTTTCTTTTGATATTCTATGTGGCACTGTTAAAATAAAGCTGGCATAAAATTATGAGACGTTTCATTTATTTTTTAGTATTAAAACTTTAAAAGTCAGTGGGGGATCAAATACTTATTTCCTCCACTGTATGTATACAGGTGTGTATGTATATATATATATATAAAGGTTACGCCTGCTGTATGTATGTATGTGTATATATATATATTGATATAGGTAGGTTTAGTGGCTCACCAATACAGACAACAGAATACGAGGTGCTTCACACTTGCGATTTAACCCTAAAATCGTGAGTACAAATATTATACGTAATATAAGTGGAGCACATTCTACTTGGTATTAAGGAAAATAATGCAATAAATAATCATGTATGGTGTTAAAAATGGTATTTATTAGTCTATAATGATATTAGTTAAAAACAAAATGGTATTTATTAGTCTATAATGATATTAGTTAAAAACAAAATAAGAATAAAAAAATAAAAATAGTGAATAGTTGTAAAAATAATCAAAAAGAATAAAAATAAAAATAAAGCTAAATAAAAAAGAGAAATAGTAAAAAATAGTTCCAAATGGTATAACCCGTTTTCAAATAATTAATATTCGATTGTAGTCCAAAATAGGATTAGTAGTGGCCACTTGTTATGTTTGTTACACTGTGTAGTGTTTACAGGTAAATCATATGCCAATGGACAGTCCAGGATTGCTGGTATAAACTGAATGTCCCCTGTTATAGGGGTAACTTATATCCGCTGTTCCTTAAAATGTCACAACCTCACTGAGGATATATATGCCTGGAGGTGGCTTAGCCTGCCGCTGTATTGCCAATTTCTTATATGATTGTAAGTTGTAAATTAATCACTCAGGCAGATGTAAGCATAGAGGTATGTACATTACCCATTCAAAACGAGGAGTGGTGATGGCCGCTCCGATGTGTTGTACGATGCGCTTCTGTTCCTAGCTGCGCACACGTCTATGTTCGGCCTGTCGGCGTTGCACGTGGCGTCCCACGTGGTAAAAAGTGCGCCAAAATTCAAATTTCAGATGAGATCGCCGTAGGTCTTTCCAGGGCTTTACGGTGTGAGGAAAAAAACAGGTGTTTATAGTTGAAACTGTTCTTGATGATGATTGTAATCCTAACTGGATAACTTTGTAGAGAAAAACATGAAGAAAGTCTATTTAATGTTCTTTCTTTAAAACGCCAATGTCTCTGATGGTCTTTATATAACCGGCTTTGTTCAGCAGATTCTACCCAGACGCGTTTCGGGGATCTCTGTCCCCTTTTTCAATGGTGAAAAATCTGCTGAGGTGTTCTGCTTTTTAAAGGAAAAAGTTTTGATCATGTGGGAGGGGTTTACTTGTTCCCTGCCAGTTGCTATAAAAATGTGGGTTGGATGGAATTACTTGAACTGAATACTGGATTCTTTTTCAGAATTAATTGTGACATATCCAGGGTCAATGGAATGCTATAGGAAGGTGTTCAAAGTATCATGAATTAAAGATGAAGATATTTGCTCATGTTTTCTTCTCTTTTATGCATTCCTATTTACTGAATTATGTCATTTATCATTTATCTATATCATTTTATTCATGTACATAGGAATGGTGTTTACTCAAATGAATAGTGTCCTTATAGGTAAGTATTATGTACTTGTGTTTTTTTTTATAGTTGTTAATTATATTATTTCTTGTACTTATTATTTTGCTTGTTATTTTGCTTGCAGGTAAGTTGGTGTTTGGGGCGGGGGCCTCTCAGGGAGGAGATCACAGTGCTGGTAATTACACAGCCGGACTGTGATGCTCGTCCCCAAAGGGCACCCGTCCTGGAAGTCATCTATAATCTTACAGAAAACCGAATACTTCCATTTCTGCATTCAAGCCTTTAGGTATGATTGTGTCGAATTCAAAAATTCTGCGGGCCTCTAGTCTAGACATACTTTTAATGTAATCGCCCCCTCTCCAATGTCTTGTGACCTTGTCAAGTGCCGTGAAAGTAAGTGTTGTAGGATCTTGGTTGTGTGTTTCTTTATAGTGCTTGGATAAAGAGTGTAATAAATAGCCCTTCTTAATATTGTTAATGTGCTCCGATATATGTTTTTTTAGGGTCCTTTTCGTCCTACCAATGTACTGTTTCCCGCAAGGGCATTGTAGGAGATAGATTACACCTAAGGAGTCACATGTCATACATTCTTCAATAGTGTGTATGTGATCATTGGTAGTTGATTTTACTTCCGTGGTTTTTTTAGCAAATCTAGTAATTAGACAATTAGCGCATCTCCCGCATCTAAAGAATCCTTTGGTCTGCAACCAGTTTTGTGTTTTCATTTTGTCCTCATTTCTTTTTATTGTAGGTGCAATTTTCAGACCGAGGTTCGGTGCTTTAGTGAATGTGATAGGTGGATTGTCTGGTAGGGTGGGGCCTATAATTTTATCGTTTTTCAATATATGCCAGTGGTTTCTGATAGTATTTCAATTTTCCTGAATTGAGCGCTAAAGGGAAGGACTATTCTCATTTGATCTCCCTTATCCTCTTTCGGGATCTTTTGTTCAAAAAAAATTTTCCTGTCCATTTCCCTAACTTTCTCTAATGAACTAATAAGTAGGTGTTCCGGATATTTTTTCTCAATGAATTGTTCTGTCAGAGCTCTTGCTTCTTCCTCAAATGTGTTTGGATTGGAGCAATTTCTTTTCAATCGTCTGTATTGACTTACTGGTATGTTGAGTAGCCATCTGGGTAGATGGCAACTAGAATATAAAATGAAGCTGTTCCTAGAAACTGGTTTATGCAATGTATTACAAATGATTTTATTATCTTGTATTGTTATATTTAAGTCTAGGAACTCTGTTTGGCTGTCGCTAATTTTGGAGGTAAATGTTAAGTTATAATCATTAGTATTCAGTTCTTGTAGAAATTGCTCCAACTTTTCTCTTGAATTTTGCCATATGAAAAAGACATCGTCAATATATCTGTGCCAGAGGACCAGATCGGCTCCCAGCTTTGGTGCAATGGTGTTCGCTTCCCACTGAGCCATAAAGATATTGGCGTAGCTGGGAGCAAATCTGATCCCCATGGCGGTCCCCTGTTGTTGAATGTAATAATCAGAATTGTGCCAAAAATAGTTATGGGTGAGTATGAAAAGTATTCCTTCCCTAATGAATTCTCTCTGCTTATCGGGAAATGTGCTATGTCGTTCTAAATGTTGTTCTATTGCTTTGATGCCTTTATGGTGTTCAATAGTAGTATACAATGAATTGACATCGATTGTTCCAATAAGCCAATGTGGTTGATAATCTATTGTTTCTAATGTTTGAATGATATCTGTAGTGTCCTTAATATATGATGGTATTTTTTTCACTAATGGTTGTAATTGTCGATCTATATACTGAGATAAGTTTGAGGTTATTGATCCAATTCCAGAAATGATAGGACGACCAGGTGGTTTTTCTAATGATTTATGAATTTTTTGGTAAATAGTAAAAAACTGGGCATCTATCTGGAGTGGATATGATGAATTTGAATTCCTTATCAAGGAGAATTTCTTCTTTTAAACCTTTTTTGCAATACTCTGTAAGTTGTTTTTTAAATTGTACTGTGGGATCAGATGTCATTAGTTTGTATGTTGAAGTATCTGTTAGTTGTCTAGCACATTCAGTATTGTAGTCTTGTGTATTTATTATTACTATCCCTCCTCCCTTATCTGCTGGCCTAATGGTGATGTTTTTATTATTTTGAAGTTCTCTAATTGCGGCTGTTTCTTTCCTATTTAGATTGTATTTTGATTTACTTAATTTTATTTTTCTAATATCCATTTCAATATTCTTTTTGAAAGTTGCCATTTCTATACTTGTTTCTTCTCTAGGGTACTTTTTTGACGTTTCTTTAAGGTTTGTATATATGTATGGGGAATCCTCCATTGTTTTTCTTGTTATTGGGTTTTTCATATAGTACTTTTTCAAACAGAGCTTTCTCATAAATTTTTCAATACCTATAAACGTATTAAATTTGTCCATTTTATTAGTAGGTGCAAATTTTAAACCTTTTTGTAAGAGACTAATCTGTGCTGTTGTCAATTCACTATCACTTAGATTGATGATGGCTGCATTATCCGATGTATCTAATGATTGTTTATTCTGTCGTGTCTTTCTCTGTCCCCTTCTTGTCTTTTTTGATACTGATGTGTTTTTGCTTGTGATCTGGTATTGTAGTGGTTGTACTCTTTCCTTTGTTCTAATGGTTGGGGAAGTAATGGTCTGTATGGATTCCTGTGTGTTGTTGATGCTTGGGGTGATGGTGATCTGTGATAATTCCTGTGTGTCGGTACTGTTTGTCTCCTGTATTGGTACGGTGTTTCTTCGTGTTGATTCTGCTATCTGTTGTCTTGTGATCGTCTTGAATTGTGATTGTGAACTGGTGTCCTTTGCTTCCTCTGTCTGTGTTCGGATTGTGATAAGGGTTTGTGTTGCTGTCTGATACGGTGATGGGGGGGTGTTTGATCTAAAAAATGTGGTTGTATCAGGGGTTCATACCTATTAGATGTCTGTACCCCATATGTGCTAGTATTTATATCTTGATTTGTGGGAACTTGAGGTGATTGTATTATCGTGGTTTCTTTGGAGATAATTTTATTGTTTTGCTTTCTCCAATTGAACTTTTTTATTTTTTTATTAATTATTTCTTTCTCAAGAGTATCTAGGCTTTTGCAGATGCGGTCCTGACACTTTTTGATATTATCATCTATGGGATATTTTTCAAGGGTTATTTTCAAATGATCTATCTGGGAAATTAATTCATGTAGTATTTGAGTCCTTCTTTTTATGATCAATGTAATTAAAGCTTTCGATTGATCTTTGAGGAGGCCCTCCCATTCTTGTTGGAATTCACTATTCACCAAGTCTTGAGCTGGATCTTTGGTGAGTAGTAAGCCCCTTGGTATTTGATCTTTTTCTAAAAATAAATTAAGGGATTTAATTTCCCATTTATTTTTTAATTTCTTGTGAAGTAATTTCTCTAATTGTTTGTACATATCGTCAACTGTTCTGGATGGTAATGTTAAATCTTCTTTGTTACTGGCAGAGTCAAAAGTAAATTGTTCTATGTTTTTGCATTTGTTTTCCATAAATTCCCAAATATTCATATTTGACTGGTTGGGAGCGCTACTACTGGGTTGCAAGAATATAATGATATAGGTAGGTTTAGTGGCTCACCAATACAGACAACAGAATACTAGGTGCTTCACACTTGCGATTTAACCCTAAAATCGTGAGTGCAAATATTATACGTAATATAAGTGGAGCACACTCTACTTGGTATTAAGGAAAATAATGCAATAAATAATCATGTATGGTGTTAAAAATGGTATTTATTAGTCTAGAATGATATTAGTTAAAAACAAAATGGTATTTATTAGTCTATAATGATATTAGTTAAAAACAAAATAAGAATAAAAAAATAAAAATAAAAATAGTGAATAGTTGTAAAAATAATCAAAAATAATAAAAATAAAAATAAAGCTAAATAAAAAAAGAGAAATAGTAAAAAATAGTTCCAAATGGTATAACCCGTTTTCAAATAATTAATATTCGATTGTAGTCCAAAATAGGATTAGTAGTGGCCACTTGTTATGTTTGTTACACTGTGTAGTGTTTACAGGTAAATCATATGCCAATGGACAGTCCAGGATTGCTGGTATAAACTGAATGTCCCCTGTTATAGGGGTAACTTATATCCGCTGTTCCTTAAAATGTCACAACCTCACTGAGGATATATATGCCTGGAGGTGGCTTAGCCTGCCGCTGTATTGCCAATTTCTTATATGATTGTAAGTTGTAAATTAATCATTCAGGCAGATGTAAACATAGAGGTATGTACATTACCCATTCAAAACGAGGAGTGGTGATGGCCGCTCCGATGTGTTGTACGATGCGCTTCTGTTCCTAGCTGCACGCACGTCTATGTTTGGCGTTGCACGTGGCGTCCCACGTGGTAAAAAGTGCGCCAAAATTCAAATTTCAGATGAGATCGCCGTAGGTCTTTCCAGGGCTTTACGGTGTGAGGAAAAAACAGGTGTTTATAGTTGAAACTGTTCTTGATGATGATTGTAATCCTAACTGGATAACTTTGTAGAGAAAAACATGAAGAAAGTCTATTTAATGTTCTTTCTTTAAAACGCCAATGTCTCTGATGGTCTTTATATAGCCGGCTTTGTTCAGCAGATTCTACCCAGACGCGTTTCGGGGATCTCTGTCCCCTTTTTCAATGGTGAAAAATCTGCTGAGGTGTTCTGCTTTTTAAAGGAAAAAGTTTTGATCATGTGGGAGGGGTTTACTTGTTCCCTGCCAGTTGCTATAAAAATGTGGTATGGATGGAATTACTTGAACTGAATACTGGATTCTTTTTCAGAATTAATTGTGACATATCCAGGGTCAATGGAATGCTATAGGAAGGTGTTCAAAGTATCATGAATTAAAGATGAAGATATTTGCTCATGTTTTTCTTCTCTTTTTATGCATTCCTATTTACTGAATTATGTCATTTATCATTTATCTATATCATTTTATTCATGTACATAGGAATGGTGTTTACTCAAATGAATAGTGTCCTTATAGGTAAGTATTATGTACTTGTGTTTTTTTTATAGTTGTTAATTATATTATTTCTTGTACTTATTATTTTGCTTGTTATTTTGCTTGCAGGTAAGTTCTGGAATTGGATCAATAACCTCAAACTTATCTCAGTATATAGATCGACAATTACAACCATTAGTGAAAAAAATACCATCATATATTAAGGACACTACAGATATCATTCAAACATTAGAAACAATAGATTATCAACCACATTGGCTTATTGGAACAATCGATGTCAATTCATTGTATACTACTATTGAACACCATAAAGGCATCAAAGCAATAGAACAACATTTAGAACGACATAGCACATTTCCCGATAAGCAGAGAGAATTCATTAGGGAAGGAATACTTTTCATACTCAGCCATAACTATTTTTGGCACAATTCTGATTATTACATTCAACAACAGGGGACCGCCATGAGGATCAGATTTGCTCCCAGCTACGCCAATATCTTTATGGCTCAGTGGGAAACGAACACCATTGCACCAAAGCTGGGAGCCGATCTGGTCCTCTGGCGCAGATTGACGATGTCTTTTTCATATGGCAAAATTCAAGAGAAAAGTTGGAGCAATTTCTACAAGAACTGAATACTAATGATTATAACTTAACATTTACCTCCAAAATTAGCGACAGCCAAACAGAGTTCCTAGACTTAAATATAACAATACAAGATAATAAAATCATTTGTAATACATTGCATAAACCAGTTTCTAGGAACAGCTTCATTTTATATTCTAGTTGCCATCTACCCAGATGGCTACTCAACATACCAGTAAGTCAATACAGACGATTGAAAAGAAATTGCTCCAATCCAAACACATTTGAGGAAGAAGCAAGAGCTCTGACAGAACAATTCATTGAGAAAAAATATCCGGAACACCTACTTATTAGTTCATTAGAGAAAGTTAGGGAAATGGACAGGAAAATTTTTTTTTGAACAAAAGATCCCGAAAGAGGATAAGGGAGATCAAATGAGAATAGTCCTTCCCTTTAGCGCTCAATTCAGGAAAATTGAAATACTATCAGAAACCACTGGCATATATTGAAAAACGATAAAATTATAGGCCCCACTCTACCAGACAATCCACCTATCACATTCACTAAAGCACCGAACCTCGGTCTGAAAATTGCACCTACAATAAAAAGAAATGAGGACAAAATGAAAACACAAAACTGGTTGCAGACCAAAGGATTCTTTAGATGCGGGAGATGCGCTAATTGTCTAATTACTAGATTTGCTAAAAAAACCACGGAAGTAAAATCAACTACCAATGATCACATACACACTATTGAAGAATGTATGACATGTGACTCCTTAGGTGTAATCTATCTCCTACAATGCCCTTGCGGGAAACAGTACATTGGTAGGACGAAAAGGACCCTAAATAAACGTATATCGGAGCACATTAACAATATTAAGAAGGGCTATTTATTACACTCTTTATCCAAGCACTATAAAGAAACACACAACCAAGATCCTACAACACTTACTTTCACGGCACTTGACAAGGTCACAAGACATTGGAGAGGGGGCGATTACATTAAAAGTATGTCTAGACTAGAGGCCCGCAGAATTTTTGAATTCGACACAATCATACCTAAAGGCTTGAATGCAGAAATGGAAGTATTCGGTTTTCTGTAAGATTATAGATGACTTCCAGGACGGGTGCCCTTTGGGGACGAGCATCACAGTCCGGCTGTGTAATTACCAGCACTGTGATCTCCTCCCTGAGAGGCCCCCGCCCCAAACACCAACTTACCTGCAAGCAAAATAACAAGCAAAATAATAAGTACAAGAAATAATATAATTAACAACTATAAAAAAAAACACAAGTACATAATACTTACCTATAAGGACACTATTCATTTGAGTAAACACCATTCCTATGTACATGAATAAAATGATATAGATAAATGATAAATGACATAATTCAGTAAATAGGAATGCATAAAAAAGAGAAGAAAAACATGAGCAAATATCTTCATCTTTAATTCATGATACTTTGAACACCTTCCTATAGCATTCCATTGACCCTGGATATGTCACAATTAATTCTGAAAAAGAATCCAGTATTCAGTTCAAGTAATTCCATCCATACCACATTTTTATAGCAACTGGCAGGGAACAAGTAAACCCCTCCCACATGATCAAAACTTTTTCCTTTAAAAAGCAGAACACCTCAGCAGATTTTTCACCATTGAAAAAGGGGACAGAGATCCCCGAAACGCGTCTGGGTAGAATCTGCTGAACAAAGCCGGCTATATAAAGACCATCAGAGACATCGGCGTTTTAAAGAAAGAACATTAAATAGACTTTCTTCATGTTTTTCTCTACAAAGTTATCCAGTTAGGATTACAATCATCATCAAGAACAGTTTCAACTATAAACACCTGTTTTTTTCCTCACACCGTAAAGCCCTGGAAAGACCTACGGCGATCTCATCTGAAATTTGAATTTTGGTGCACTTTTTACCACGTGGGACACCACGTGCAACGCCGACAGGCCGAACATAGACGTGCGCGCAGCTAGGAACAGAAGCGCATCGTACAACACATCGGAGCGGCCATCACCACTCCTCGTTTTGAATGGGTAATGTACATACCTCTATGTTTACATCTGCCTGAGTGATTAATTTACAACTTACAATCATATAAGAAATTGGCAATACAGCGGCAGGCTAAGCCACCTCCAGGCATATATATCCTCAGTGAGGTTGTGACATTTTAAGGAACAGCGGATATAAGTTACCCCTATAACAGGGGACATTCAGTTTATACCAGCAATCCTGGACTGTCCATTGGCATATGATTTACCTGTAAACACTACACAGTGTAACAAACATAACAAGTGGCCACTACTAATCCTATTTTGGACTACAATCGAATATTAATTATTTGAAAACGGGTTATACCATTTGGAACTATTTTTTACTATTTCTCTTTTTTATTTAGCTTTATTTTTATTCTTTTTGATTATTTTTACAACTATTCACTATTTTTATTTTTATTTTTTTATTCTTATTTTGTTTTTAACTAATATCATTATAGACTAATAAATACCATTTTGTTTTTAACTAATATCATTATAGACTAATAAATACCATTTTTAACACCATACATGATTATTTATTGCATTATTTTCCTTAATACCAAGTAGAGTGTGCTCCACTTATATTACGTATCATATATATATATATATATATATATATATATATATATATAAAAATATATATATATATATATATGTACAGTACAGACCAAAAGTTTGGACACACCTTCTCATTCAAAGAGTTTTCTGTATTTTCATGACTATGAAAATTGTAGATTCACACTGAAGGCATCAAAACTATGAATTAACACGTGGAATTATATACTTAAAAAAAAGTGTGAAACAACTGTAAATATGTCTTATATTCTAGGTTCTTCAAAGTAGCCACCATTTGCTTTGATTACTGCTTTGCACACTCTTGGCATTCTCTTGATGAGCTTCAAGAGGTAGTCACCTAAATTGGTTTTCACTTCATAGGTGTGCCCTGTCAGGTTTAATAAGTGGGATTTCTTGCCTTATAAATGGGGTTGGGACCATGAGTTATGTTGGGCAGAAGTCAGGTGGATACACTGAATAGACTGTTAGAATTTGTATTATGGCAAGAAAAAAGCAGCAAAGTAAAGAAAAACGAGTGGCCATCATTACTTTAAGAAATGAAGGTCAGTCAGTCCGAAAAATTGGGAAAACTTGAGGACCGCCCCAGGAAAGGAAGACCAAGAGTCACCTCTGCTGCGGAGGATAAGTTCATCCGAGTCACCAGCCTCAGAAATCGCAGGTTAACCGCAGCTCAGATTAGAGACCAGGTCAATGCCACACAGAGTTCTAGCAGCAGACACATCTCTACAACAACTGTTAAGAGGAGACTGTGTGCAGCAGGCCTTCATGGTAAAATAGCTGTTAGGAAACCACTGCTAAGGACAGGCAACAAGCAGAAGAGACTTGTTTGGGCTAAAGAACACAAGGAATGGACATTAGACCAGTGGAAATCTGTGCTTTGGTCTGATGAGTCCAAATTTGAGATCTTTGGTTCCAACCACCGTGTCTTTGTGCGACGCAGAAAAGGTGAACGGATTGACTCTACATGCCTGGTTCCCACCGTGAAGCATGGAGGAGGAGGAGGTGTGATGGTGGGGGGGTGCTTTGCTGGTGACACTGTTGGGGATTTATTCAAAATTGAAGGCATACTGAACCAGCATGGCTACCACAGCATCTTGCAGCTGCATGCTATTCCATCTGGTTTGCGTTTAGTTGGACCATCATTTATTTATCAACAGGACAATGACCCCAAACACACCTCTAGGCTTTCTAAGGGCTATTTGACCAAGAAGGAGAGTGATGGGGTGCTACGCCAGATGACCTGGCCTCCACAGTCACCAGACCTGAACCCAATCAAGATGGTTTGGGGTGAGCTGGACCGCAGAGTGAAGGCAAAAGGGCCAAGAAGTGCTAAGCATCTCTGCGAACTCCTTCAAGACTGTTGGAATATTATTTCAGGTGACTACCTCTTGAAGCTCATCAAGAGAATGCCAAGAGTGTGCAAAGCAGTAATCAAAGCAAAAGGTGGCTACTTTGAAGAACCTAGAATATAAGACATATTTTCAGTTGTTTCACACTTTTTTGTTAAGTATATAATTCCACATGTGTTAATTTATAGTTTTGATGCCTTCAGTGTGAATCTACAATTTTCATAGTCATGAAAATACAGAAAACTTTGAATGAGAAGGTGTGTCTAAACTTTTGGTCTGTACTGTAAATATATATATATATATATATATATATATATATATATATATATATATATATATATATATTTATATTTATATTTATATAATATGTTACTCTTTTTGTGAGGCAAGGTAACCAAAAAAATGGCTGTTCTGGCACAGAATGCTCACAATGTTCACCTGACAGGGTAGATAATGTGATATTTTCTTTATATTCTGCTCCGCATGCAAAAATTAGGATTAATGGCCAACTATCTCCATCATTTTACACCTCGAATGGAACCCGTCAGGGCTGTCCCCTATCCCCCTGTCTTTTTATTTTGATAATGGAAACTTTGGTACAATGGATTAGGCAAGAGGAGAAGATACGAGGTTTGAAGGTTAATTCCTTCGAACATAAAACAGGAGCTTTTGCTGACGATTTGCTTCTGCTCTTGACTAATCCTTGCCAAGCATTTCCCATTCTTTTAGATATTTTTCAAAAATTTAGTGATATATCTGATTTCAAGATAAATTTCTTCAAATCTGAAGCTTTAAATGTATCAGCAACGTCGGCTACAATTAAATATTTGAAAGAACATTATCCTTTTAGTTGGCCCTCTTCTGGGATCACTTACTTAGGTGTGAGATTACCCCCTGATCCTGTAAATCTTTTTCAATGTAATTTTCTTCCCTTATTAGCTTCAGTTAAATCAAAACTTCTTGCACTAAGATTTCCGTTTATGTCCTGGATAGGCAGGAAGAATTATCTTAAGTCGTATATTCTTCCGCGGTTTCTCTATCTACTGCAAGCTATTCCTATACCTTTACCTTCATCTTTTTTCTGGTGGTGAAACAGCTATTCTCATCTTTTCTTTGGCAACAGAGGAGGCCAAGGATTGCCTATGCCCAATTAATCAGGAGCAAAAGAGAAGGAGGCTTCGCTCTCCCTAGTGTACAAGGTTATTATAAAGCGCTTCATATAGCCAGGTGGCTTTCTTTTGTACGGGCTCAAGTAGATCCTTTTGCTCCACATATAGAATTAGAGTTATATGTATTGCCCTCACAGCTCAGGTCGGGTTTATGGAGTTTTCATTTACCTTTGACTGGAGTGATGAAGGTAGCTCCGATGATGTTTGCCATCCTTTCGGTGATTAAGGCTCTAGCCAATACCTGCCCTGATTTCTCTGTACCTTCTCCTCATATGCCAATATCTCATTTACCATTATTGAAAGGAAGAGGTTTGGTGTCGTTGCAATCCTTGTGGCAGGTTTGGCAATCTGTGCCGATTTCCGCTCTATATACAGGAGATGTGACATCATTTATAGAGGGCTCCCTCTCCCCCCGGTACCGTCAACCATCCATGGCACCATTGGTCGAGGATTTTAAAAGGCTTTGTGTAAGCTTTGTCCGGGAACACCCAACCCCCCGCCCAGCTGGATGGCTGGAGAAATTACTGACATCTTCAAGCCCTGTAAAGGGTCTTATTTCTAAGATTTATGCTAATTTGAACTCCCCCCTAACTTACAATAAATCAGTATGTATCCTTAAATGGGAGGAGGAGTTGGGTGAAATATTTACAGAAGATCATTCCCGTTTCATAGCTGCCACTCACACGGATTTTCTATGTGTGTGCGGATACAAGAAAATTCTTATAAACTTTATACTAGGTGGTATTGTACACCAGCCTTTCTCTTCGACCATGGTCTTGCTATTTCGGATTTGTGTTGGCGGTGCCGGGGGGAAAGAGGTACTATATCTCATTTGTGGTGGTATTATCCAGAGATACGCCCTTTTTGGTCCCTAGTGGAAGGGAAAATAACTTCTATCTGTCAAGCCTCATTAAAATTGACGGCTTCTTTGATTCTTTTATGGTCTCCTACTGCTACCTTTACACCCTCTAAATATTCACTGGCTACTATGCTACTCACTGCGGCTAAACTTCTTATTCCTATGTTATGGTTATCACCAAAACCGCCTAGTGAGCAACAGTGGCTAGATAAAATACACCATATTTATAGAATGGAGGAACTTGCCAGTTGGACTAATATGTCACATGAATGCTTTCTGAAGATATGGACTCCGTGGATACTGGCTACTTCCGTATTCTGAATCATTAATTCTCTTTTTATTTTTTTGTTATTATTGAACAAAAATTAGAGTGTGTGCCTTCCTTTTTTTTTTCTCTTATTGATTGGTTTGTTTAAATTTTCTATTGTTCTATGTTATGTATTAAAAAAGAAAAGAAAAAAAAAAAAGATAATGTGATATTTTTATAGAGCAGGTTGTAACGAAGCGGTGTTACCTAATGTCTATTTTTTTTTTTAATTTACACAATAAAAACATTTTTGAAAAACAATCATGTTTTTGTGTTTCTATTTTCTGAAAGCCATATTTTTTTTATTTTTTGGATGATTGTCTTAGGTAGGGTCTCATTTTTTGCGGGGAAAGATGTCTATTTGATTGGTACCATTTTGGGGCACATATGACTTTTTGATCGCTTAGTATTACACTTTTTGTGATGTAAGGTGATAAAAAAAAATGGCTTTTTTGGCACATTTTTTTTTACAGCATTTACCAGATGGGTTGGATCACATGATATTTTTATAGAGCAGGTTGTTACAAATGCGGCAATACTTAATAAGTGCATTTTTTAGATTTTATTTTACACAATAAAAGCATTTTTTTAAAACTTTTTTTTAAACTTTTTGACCCAGACCCACTTGGTTCTTGCAGATCCAGTGGGTCTGAGGCCTCTATAATACACTGCAGTACACTCTATAGTGCACTGCAGTGTATTTGCATGTACACTTAGCCTGATTAAGCTCCTGCCTTTAGCAGGAGCCTAATCGGGCTCAGATATACCATAGCAAGCCCAATGCCTGTGAAGGCATCCAGTTGCCATGGTAACCATTGGGACTCTGCCACAGTAGCGCAGTGGCCTGAGGGTTAGCCCCTTCCATACAGTGGGCCCTAAGGACCGCGGCATGGAAGGGGTTAAACGGCCAACATTGGTGCTATCACCGGGGGTGAATTCTGGGGGGATCTGCTCGGCCATCCTGAAGGTGGGCAGGTTTATGCTCTATGCTGCCACGCCGTCCTGGAGAAAGGGGGTAGGGATTGGGGGGCACAGATGGTCATACTGAACAGGGGGGGTGGGGGTTGGGGGCATGTTCCCCACATTAACCATTCAAGCATCGGGCCACTGCCACAGCAGAGCAGCGGCCCGATGGTTAGCCTCTTCCATACTGTGGTCCCTAAGGACCACGTCATGGAAGGGTTTATGTTTGTAGTTTGAAGCAGACTATCAGCTGTATGTTACAGCTGACAGTCTGCACCGCTCTGCCATCCTGAAAGGGATGAGGGGGGGTTGTAAAGGAGAGGGAGACACTGCACGCTCCATCAGATGACGGATTCTCTGTAAATTCACTGAGAGCAGTCTACTGTGCATAGGATGCACAGCAGGCTGCAGAAGGAAAACGAAAAAAGCTAAATAAATAGAACCAATTGGAGAAATTATTTTCTCCACAAAATTAATTAGTGTAATTTTTTTTTTTTTTTTTTTTACAAAGGTGTCCATATCATTTAACCCAGCAGCCAAGTCCACACAGGAGTAGCCTTACAGTAGCTCTACTAATTAGAGTGGAAAAGGAAGACAGGTAGCAGATTTAGAGTTTGCTGGCAGCTGTCCCCAACAATGACCCTGTATTGTTCCTCATTTCCTAACAATATATTTTTATTACACATGTCATTTAGTCACAAGTACTTAAAAATATGTGGGTCGTGTTGTACATCATGTACAGTATCAGCCCTGAAATCCATAGAATATTTAATGTGCGCCAACATTAAGGTTGGTTTCACCTGGAATGAAATTGATTATCTCACTGCAATACAGAGCTGTCTGAGCAATGATTCTCACAAACACTGTCCAGTTTTTCCAGAAAGCTTGCTGGCAAGTACTGTATTACAAAATCCTGCAAGAAACTTTTATTTTTCTGTATGAACAACCAGCTAGATTTTTTTTCTTTTTAAAACTGTTTCTACAGTTCATAGGTTAATAGCCAGCACCCCAATAGCATACATTCTGGTGTGGGGGTGCTTTGCTGGTGACACTGTTGGGGATTTATTCCAAATTGAAGGCATACTGAACCAGCATGGCTACCACAGCATCTTGCAGCGGCATGTTATTCCATCCGGTTTGCGTTTAGTTGGACCATCATTTATTTAACAACAGGACAATGACCCCAAACACACCTCTAGGCTGTCTAAGGGCTATTTGACCAAGAAGGAGAGTGATGGGGTGCTACGCCAGATGACCTGGCCTCCACAGTCACCAGACCTGAACCCAATCGAGATGGTTTGGGGTGAGTGGACCGCAGAGTGAAGGCAAAAGGGCCAAGAAGTGCTAAGCATCTCTGCGAACTCCTTCAAGACTGTTGGAACTGCTGCAAACACTGAGGAACTGTACCCTTTTTTTACTAAAAGCAGTTTCTATTTACCATTTGTAATTGGGCATTTCAGTTAGAGATGAGCGGACCACTGAAGATTCAGTTCGGTTCAGGTTTGCCAAATGTTTGAAAAATGAAGTTACTTCAATTGCCATGAAAACTGGTATATAACACCCTCTAGTCTCCTAGGACTCTGAATTTTTAGCAAAACCTGTTTCTTTTTGTTTATTTTTTATGACCTTTATTCCCCCCCTCCCCAAGCTCTTGAACACAATGACAGCAATAATATATCATATCTGAGTGACACTGATACACATGGGTAACGTATTTGGAGGCATTAATGTACATCATGTTTAAAAACCCATGTGTTGTGCTTTTTTATATTCTAAAGCTTCCAAAGATTGTACGTTATTGGGGCAGATGATGTTTACACACATATGGTGATATAGGTTAATTTCTTTTTAATTTTTTTTTTAAGTAGACCAAGCGTCCAAAAATTATGCCTTGACAGGGTCAGAATGCCTTTCCATATGACATGCACAAGTGTGCGTTCACGGGCACTGACAGTGGGGCCGCCACATTCGGATCATGGACCCATTCATTTGAATGGGGTCCACAATCCGCATCCGACGGTCTGCACCGCAAAAAAGTAGTGCATGCTCTACTTTTTTGCGGTGCGGAGGCACGGCCAGAAACACCACGGAAGCATGCCGTAGTGCTTCTGTGGTGTTCCGATCCGTGCCTCCACTCCGCATCTCCGTGATTGCGGACCCATTGAAGTGAATGGGTCCGTGATCTGTGATGTGGGCTGCACACGGTCGGTGCTCGTGTATTGAGGACTCGGCATATGCGGGCCACAATACGGGCATGGGCCGGCACCGGTCGTGTGCATGAGCCCTTAAACTGTGTAATGCTGCAGTAAGCATGTATATATGCTGGTTAATTAAATTGAACAATCCCAAAAAAATAAATTAAATTGCAACCATGTGGAAATGGAATTCACGGAAATGGACAATTGAGGTTTGACACTCAGTTTCATGTTAACTCTCACAGATGGATTGCTGCATTATTCTGTGTATTGCTGCAATAATCATGCATATATGCTGGTTAATTAAATTGTACAACCCCCCCCCCCCCCCAAAAAAAAAAAAAAATACAATTGAAACAGTGTGGAAATTCACAGAAACAGATGATTGAGGCTTGACAATCAATTTCATGTTAACACTCACAGGTAGATTGCTGCTCTACCCTGTGTATTGACGCAATAATCACATATATATGCTGGTTTAATTAAATTGAACAAGTCCGCAATATATATATAATTTCAACCATGTGGACAATAAATATACGGAAACTGACAATTGAGGCCTGACCCTTAATATTGCGTTAACGCTCACAGGTAAATTGGTATTCTAGGGTGTATTGGTGTACTGATCATTTATATGCTGGTTTCATTAAATTCAATAATTCCCCCCCACCCTAAAAAAAAGGGAAAAATTGGAACTGAACTGCATGTGGAGATAATATACGGATTTAGTCCTAGTTCTCATTCATTGATGTACACTACCGTTCTAAAGTTTTATTTTTGAAAGAAAAGCACAGTTTTTTTCAATGAAGATAACATTAAATTAATCAGAAATACACTCTATACATTGTTAATGTAGTAAATGACTATTCTACAGTAGCTGCAAACGTCTGTTTTTTTAATGCAATATCTACATAGGTGTATAGAGGCCCATTTCCAGCAACCATCACTCCAGTGTTCTAATGGTACATTGTGTTTGCTAACTGTGTAAGAAGGCTAATGGATGTTTAGAAAACCCTTGAAAACCCTTGTGAAAGTATGTTAGCACAGCTGAAAACAGTTTTACTGGTTAGAGAAGCTATAAAACTGCCCTTCCTTTGAGCTAGTTGAGAATCTGGAGCATTACATTTGTGGGTTCGATTAAACTCTCAAAATGGCCAGAAAAAGAGAACTTTCATGTGAAACTCGACAGTTTATTCTTGTTTTTAGAAATGAAGGCTGTTCCATGCGAGAAATTGCCAAGAAACTGAAGATTTCCTACAACAGTGTGTACAACACTCCCCTCAGAGGACAGCACAAATAGGCTCTAACCAGAGTAGAAAGAGAAGTGGGAGGCCCCGCTGCACAACTGAGCAACAAGACAAGTACATTAGAGTCTCTAGTTTGAGAAATAGACGCCTCACAGGTCCTCAACTGTCAGCTTCATTAAATAGTACCCGCAAAAAGCCAGTGTCAACCTCTACAGTGAAGAGGCGACTCCAGGGATGCTGGCCTTCAGGGCAGAGTGGCAAAGAAAAATCCATATCTGAGACTGGCTAATAAAAGGAAAAGATTAATATGGGCAAAAGAACACAGACATTGGACAGAGGAAGACTGGAAAAAGTGTTATGGAAAGAGGAATCGAAGTTTGAGGTGTTTGGATCACACAGAAGAACATTTGTAAGATGCAGAACAACTGAGAAGATGCTGGAAGAGTGTCTGAAGCCATCTGTCAAGCATGGTGGAGGTAATGTGATGGTCTGGGGTTGCTTTGGTGCTGGTAAAGTGGGAGATCTGTACAAGGTAAAAGGGATTTTGAATAAGGAAGGCTATCACTCCATTTTGCAACACCATGCCATACCCTGTGGACAGCGCTTGATTGGAGCCAATTTCCTCCTACAACAGGACAATGACCCAAAGCACACCTCCAAATTATGTAAGAACTATTTAGGGAAGAAGCGGGCAGCTGGTATTCTATCTGTAATGGAATGGCCAACGCAGTCACCAGATCTCAACCCCATTGAGCTGTTGTGGGAGCAGCTTGACCGTATGGTACGCAAAAAGTGCCCATCAAGCCAATCCAACTTGTGGGAGGGACTTCTGGAAGCATGGGGTGAAATTTCTTCAGATTACCTCAGCAAATTAACAGCTAGAATACCAAAGGTCTGCAATGCTGTAATTGCTGCAAATGGCGCATTCTTTGACGAAAGCAAAGATTGAAGGAGAAAATTATCTCAAATAAAAATAATTATTTCTAACCTTGTCAATGTCTTGACAATATATTCTATTCATTTACAACTCATTTGATAAATAAAAATGAATTTTCATGGAAAACACAAAATTGTCTGGGTGACTCCAAACTTTTGAATGGTATTGTATATGGTTAGTAGTATAGAATACATATACAGTGCCTTGTGAAAGTATTCAGCCCCCTGGAACTTTTCAACATTTTGCCAAATTTCATGCTTCAAACAAAAAGATTTAACATTTTAAATTTTTGGTGAAGAATCAACAAGTGGGTCACAATTGTGAAGTGGAACGAAATTTATTGGATCATTGAAACTTTTTTTGTAATAATAAAACTGAAAAGTGGGGTGTTCAAAATTATTCGGCCCCCTTGCATTAATACTTTGTGGCGCCACCTTTTGCTGCGATTACAGCTGCAAGTCGCTTGGGGTATGTCTCTATCAGTTTTGCACATCTAGAGACTGAAAATCTTTCCCATTCTTCCTTGCAAAACAGCTCGAGCTCTTTGAGGTTGGATGGAGAGCGTTTGTGAACAGCAGTTTTCAGCTCTTTCCACATATTCCCAATTGGATTCAGGTCTGGACTTTGACTTGGCCATTCTAAGACCTGGATATGTTTATTTTTGAACCATTCAATTGTAGATTTTGCTTTATGTTTGGGATCATTGTCTTGTTGGAAGATAAATCTCCATCCTAGTCTCAGGTCTTTTGCAGACTCCAACAGGTTTTCATCCAGAATGGTCCTGTATTTGGCTCCATCCATCTTCCCATTAATTTTAACCATCTTCCCTGTCCCTGCTGATGAAAAGCAGGCCCAAACCATGATGCTGCCACCACCATGCTTGATAGTGGGGATGGTGTGTTCAGGTTGATGAGCTGTGTTGCTTTTACGCCAAACATATAATTTTGCATTGTTTCCAAAAAGTTTGATTTTGGTTTCATCTGATCAGACCACCTTCTTCCATATGTTTGGTGTGTCTCCCAGATGGCTTGTGGCAAACTGTAAACAAGACTTTTTATGGATATCTTTGAGAAATGGCTTTCTTCTTGCCACTCTTCCATAAAGGCCCGATTTGTGAAGTTTTCGACTGATAGTTGTCCTATGGACAGACTTTCCCACCTCAGCTGTAGATCTCTGCAGTTCATCCAGAGTGATCATGGGCCTCTTGGCTGCATCTCTGATCAGTCTTCTCCTTGTTTGAGTTGAAAGTTTAGAGGGACGGCCGGGTCTTGGTAGATTTGCAGTGGTCTGATACTCCTTCCATTTCAATATGATCGCTTGCACAGTGCTCCTTGGGATGTTTAAAGCTTGGGAAATCTTTTGGTATCCAAATGCAGCTTTAAACTTCTCCACAACAGTATCACGGACCTGCCTGGTGTGTTCCTTGGTCTTCACTATGCTCTCTGTGCTTTAAACAGAACCATGTGACTATCACAGAGCAGGTGCATTTATATGGAGACTTGATTACACACAGGTGGATTCTATTTATCTTCATCAGTCATTTAGGACAACATTGGATCATTCAGAGATCCTCAATGAACTTCTGGAGTGAGTTTTCTGAACTGAAAGCAAATGGGCCGAATAATTTTGCACGCCCCACTTTTTAGTTTTATTATTACAAAAAAGTTTAAATGATCCAATAAATTTCGTTCCACTTCACAATTGTGACCCACTGGTTGTTGATTTTTCACCAAAAATTTAAAATGTTATATCTTTTTGTTTGAAGCCTGAAATGTGGCAAAAGGTTGAAAAGTTCCAGGGGGCCGAACACTTTCGCAAGGCACTGTAAGTCATCAAAGTGACAGGTGCCCCGCCCCTCAGTTTAGTCCCCGCTCCATAGCTGCCAAAACCCCACTCGTCAACACGTCTCTTCCATCCTCTTGTGACAGGTCCTCTCCCCGCCCCCTAGCTGCCAAAACCCCACTCGTCAACACGCCCCTTCTGTCCTCTTGTGACAGGTCCCATCCCACCTTCACCCCTCCCAAATCTTGTATGAATTTATTAAAATATTATGAATCTGTTTTCTTAAAATCATATGAATTTCTTTAATGAATCTTATGACAGCTGCTGACACTTTTTCAGTAATAGTGAACCACATGCTGTCTGCGTATGCAAATGAGGGTATGATACGCCTCCCATACAGCGACATAGGATAAAAACATGTCTGGGCAAGTCTAAAAAAGCACAGCGTATGTTGTATTATTATGGTAGATGAGTGCCTGGACATGTCTAGAGACTCGCTCATACCCCTTAATGTCAGTATACAAATTGAGCACAAAAAATGCAGAGTTTTAAAAAGTTTATTGAGCAGATAAACAACGTAAAGAAATTTGGCAATGTTACAACACATGCACGTACAGAAATGCAGCGCTGTTACAACACATATATAAATTCAAGTATACACAAGGCCCTGTATAATGCATTATACACCTAAATATTTTTTTGATGTAATCATGCTCCCAGCCACAGATAATGCAATAAGCCTGACTAAAAGAAAAACTGGGGGTCAGTCAGCACATCCAAGTATGCAGGTGCACGTCACATGGCTGCAAATAGAAAAGTAAAACATAAAAGAATGCAACAGCACTCTGCGAACACAGACAATAAAATGAGTACATACTATACTGCCATACTCACTATCTACACGATACTAGCGCTACATTGTAAATGTGAGATTCTTGGCAAATAATTTTGTACAAAAATTATCTGTGCCCGTCTGCCCTACATCAAGGTGATCTCTTTAAGGAGGGAACCTAACACTAAACGCCATAGTCACTAAGTGCCATAGCAGCCTCCATTAATTACATCCTCCTTAGCCTGCATCCTCTGTAGTTAATGGAGGCTGCTATGGCACTTAGTGACTATGGCGTTTAGTGATAGGTTCCCGTCTTAAAGAGATCGCCTTGATGTAGGGCAGACGGGCACAGATAATTTTTGTACAAAATTATTTGCCAAGAATCTCACATTTACAATGTAGCGCTAGTATCGTGTAGATAGTGAGTATGGCAGTAAAGTATGTACTCATTTTATTGTCTGTGTTCGCTGAGTGCTGTTGCATTCTTTTATGCAATGAGCCTGACTAAACACCCCATAAATGGATGACCTGTGCATTATACACCTAAATGTTTTGATCTAATCACGTTCCCAGCTGCAGATAAAGCAATGAGTGTGACTAAATGGCTGACCTTTGATCTAAACAACAAAACCTACACCAAGAGATTTGTAGTTTAAACTGCTCCGCATCTGCAGACATCAGGGAAAAAACATCTTTATTTCTGGTCAGTTTAATTTTATGGTCCAGTCCGTTCAGTATGAGTTTCGGTTGATTAAATATATCACCAAAAATGGGCCCCAAAGGCTTTACAGGCCTAGACCAGGCTGTAGCCCTAACCCTTTTGTTAAAACCCGAATTGTCACTGCTAAGAGCTTTTTCATGATGATGACCCGCTGTGTCTTTATAGAACAGGCCGGCCGTAAACTGTAACGACAGCGATTGCGAACTGTAATTTAAAGTAGTCTCTATGTACACTCTGTAACTATACAAATTATCTGAAATAAGTCTGTCGCTGAGTGTCAAGTCCGTCTGGCAAAAAAGCGTGACGATTGGATAATCAATCAAACCAACACAGGCATCTGCGGGAATAGCGGTATTGTCCGCTTTTTACAATACGACAATTGGTATACAAGAGTGTTTTGTTCAGGTCGTAATAATATTCGCCACTGCCTGAAATGAAGAACTCCAATGGAGCATTGTCAGCCAAGGCGGCTATGGACTGAACTTCTACAAAGAGCGATCTTTTAACCCCTTCGCGACCAGCGCCGTACATGTACGGCGCTGGGGCGATGCGGGCACATGACGCCCGCTCGCGGGTGCGGCGGGCGTCATGGCCGGCAAGTCTCTGCTGTTTCTAACAGCAGAGACTTGCCGCTACTTACCGCCATCGGCGGCGTCTTCTGGGGTGACTAGATGCCGTGATCACACATGATCACGGCATCTAGTTGCGTCTAAACCCGGAAGCGTTCGCTTCCGGGTGGTGTACAGACACCCCGTGTGGCCAATCGGGGTGTCTGTACACCATATGAAAACTGTAATCCTCCACTAGATGGCAGGCCAGGATAAGAAATGAGCAATTGATGGATTTCTGAGTCTATAAAACCCAGAATTGCTCATAAAGAAAAAAAAAAAAGCCACAATTTATAAGCCCATATATGAGCTTTCTAATAGTAAAAAAAAATTAAAAAAAAATGTTAAAAAATATATAAAAAATAAAAAAGATGTAAAAGTTCAAATCACCCCCCTTTCCGTATAAGTAAAAAATAAATACCTAAATAACAATAAATATAGACATCATGGGTATCACCGTGACCGAAAATGCCCGTACTTTTAAAATATAAAAAAAAAATTCCAATACGGCGAATTGTGTGGCGGAAAAAAGCGTCCAAATGGCGATTTGTCGTTTTTTGTCGCTTTTTTTTTCTAAAAAAAATTAAATAAAAAGTGATCAAAAAGTCATACACACCCCAGAATGGTATCAATAAAAACTTCAGATCGTCCCGCAAAAAATGAGCCCCCATACAGCTCTGTACACATAAATACCAAAAAGTTATAGGGGTCAAGATTTGACAAGGAAAAAAAAAAAAAAAAGGGCAACTTTCTAATTATTTTATCACTATGAAAACGCAGGAAAAACTATACATATTAGGTATTGCCGGATTCGTACTGACCAGTAGAATGAAAGTAACAGATCAGTTTTAATGCACATCGAACGCTGTAAATAAGAAACCCGTAGAACTGTAGCGGAATAGCGTTTTCTTTGCAATTTCACCCGGTTTGGAATTTTTTTCCCGCTTCCCACTACACCGTATGCAATATTAAATGGTGGCGTTGGAAAGTACAACTTGTCCCGCAAAAAACAAGCCCTCATACAGCTATGTGAACAGAAAAATAAAAGAGTTATGGCTGTTTGAAGGCAGGGAGCGCAAAACGAAAATGCAGAACCGAAAAAAGCTCCGGGCGCGAAGGGGTTAATACTCATCAGCGTCGGGGGTAAATAAAAAATATCTAGCTCCAATTTAGTGCATTCCACAGAACCGTCATGTATGAAGGCCATGGTATTTCACTAAAAGATGTCGTCTCCAGATCGTCTAACAGCTTTCTGACATCTCCGTCTTTTACGTGCCGGTGTTTTATTCTTGAGCACGGGTG